>JANHZU010004222.1:5028-19541 GCA_032468055.1 Acrochordus granulatus
ATCAACTCTTGAAGGAGAAAGTATAGGAATGCTCTTGTTTCTCAAAACATTTAAAGGATCTCCAGAAAAGAACCAGAAACTATATATTTACATAAGAGTTTGAAATATTTGATGTATGTCAGAAAAGAGCAGTCAGGCTTATTTGTTTCATGATTACCCCAACATATATACAAAATTCTAAGGAACAAGCTGTAAGGTAAACACATGTATTTGTATCTGATAATAATACTTATTTGTAAAGATGTTTAGTTCAGAATTTACAATGCAAACTTAGAGAAACACATTCAGGATTAAATCGTATCGAGTTCAATGAAATATTGACTCTGGACACCGAAATCCTGCAGCTGCCAATGATTTTATAATTTGTTCAATTAAGGTTTTAAAGCCATTATGGCTATGCACCTGAACAGTGGTGGAAAGTGACAATAGGTGTCTCCTAACATCATTGTGGGAATGATCTGAATGATGCATTTTCACTGTTTTGCATCAACAGGCAACAAGATGCAAGCGTATTTTTGTGTCATTTGCACAACAGCGTCTTCATGCTTACAGTGCCATTTGGATGTCATTGGATCCGTTGGATCCTCTTGTGGATGCCTTTTACTATCCAAACTTTTGTGGCCAACAAGGGCCAGTAAATCAGTGAACAAGCAAATAATTTGCCATGTTTTGAGTTTAGAAATACCTGAGGAAAAATTCTTCTGGTATTGCAAAGGAGAGATCTGCAGGGAGAGAGGAATCAGCGTTGGGAGGGAAAAGTGTGGTAACCTGCAAATGAAAGTGCATGTGTGCGTTGACACAAATGAAGCTTTGTGTATGCAAACTTTGAATAAAAAGTGACAGTGCTGTTTTATATAATCTTATTATTAAATACTCCTTAGATCCTGAGAATGTATCTCAAACACTGCATTCACTTGTATTCTTTGCCATCTCTGTGAGCCATTCATTTTTACTGATTCCAGTCCCACAACAAACTCACCTGAGTATGGAAAGGCCAGCCTTTGGGGTTCAAGAAATTGGAAAATGGTGAAGGAATGGCAAGGAATTAAAGTCAGCTGAGGTGATAATTGAAAACCAGATTAATCTATTCATCACACTCCATTTGGGCTGTGACATCCCTACAGCAGAGCTGCTATCTTCTGACTTTGTTCATACTGACTGAAGCCACAGTTTGCTTAACCATGATTTACTGAATAATTTATACATCCTAAGCCTCATGGCTTCCCAACCACAACAGTAGAGTTCACACAAGACAAGTCCCATGAATCACACAATGACTTGATGACTGTTTATAATCCAGTTAAGCATTGTCAGGTAAAGACTAAGCTGACACATTTCCATAATATGCGAAGCTTAGTGAATATTTAGCTGTTAGGTGTTTTGTTGCTTAACATCTTGTTCAAACCTAGTCTATTGGGTTGACTTATGGGGTATGGTGGTCTAGTGGTTAAGATGCTGGGCTTGTTGGCCAGAAGGTTGGCAGCCTGAGTTAGAGACCCAGGCGCTGCATAACGGAGTGAGCTCCTGCCAATCTAGCAGTTCCAAAGCATGCAAAATGCAAGTAGATAAATAGGTACCACTTTTGGGGGAAAGGTAACAGCATCCGTGTATCAGGCCATATAGTCATGCTGGCCACATGGCCATGGAAACATCTTCAGGCAATGCTGGCTTTCAGCTATGAAATGGAGATGAGCACCACCCTCTAGAGTCAGACACAAACGGCAGGGGAAACCTTTGCCTCTATGGTTCATTGTAGGGTAAAGATCCATTCTATTTGGGCTGGAAAAATCTGAGGAAACTCAAGGTAAGAAAAACATTGTTTTTTCTTTGCTGTTTTCTAATGTTTGTCTCGACTTGTACAGATCTGGCAGCTGTAGTGAATAACTGTGGTTGACCAAGCTGTTGGGAGCAGAGACATTAAATGGAGCTTGGTTCTGACGAGCACAGAGATGCAGACTTCACTGTGCCTAAAATGTTTGACATGGGCATGCAAGCTTATGACCAAAGGCATGCATCTCAGTTGAGTACGATGCACCAAGTAACATGCTGACCCTTTGCAAAAGTTTCTTATTCCATCAGGACTTAGGCTTCTTTAAAAAAATGAAGAAAATGTATATTGTCAATACTCCCTGCTGATCAAGTGAAATGTGACCGTTAATTGCAGGATCAGGTAAGTTGGTAAAATTATGTTGACCTAAAGGGAAGTCCCATACCAAGATGAAGCCGAGGTATCAGGCAGTGATTGTAAAGATTGACAGAGCTGCGGAATTAAGGATTTACTGGAGAGAAGGATTTTGCCTGGTTCCATCTGCTCTAATACGTTTTTAATATTTGCAGGACCCACATATAATGAGTTCTGAATCAGTTCTAATCTCATCAACTCATCCTTCATCAGCACAGGGATTTCTGGGTTTGCCCATAAGATGCCCTTTTAATGCATTTCTCAGCAATCACCAAATCAAGGTGGGAAGGATACCTGGGTAGGAGTCACTCTTTGCATACAGAGAGGAACCTTTGTATTGAAAGCAACTCTTAGTTACTCCTTGCCCTTCCACACTGCTGGCTTCCCATTTTAGTCTCCTAACTCACATCTCTCTTGAATCCGGGTTCAAGTT
Organism: Acrochordus granulatus; assembly: GCA_032468055.1. NCBI lineage: Eukaryota > Metazoa > Chordata > Lepidosauria > Squamata > Acrochordidae > Acrochordus > Acrochordus granulatus. Next base: position 7,644 of record JANHZU010004222.1, read on the forward strand.
TGTGTTGAGCTCTACAGACACTCCTTCCCAATCAGCTTATGAACGAGATGGCACAACCAGATGAAAAGACAAAGCGGTACACATTATTTTCTTTTTAATGTAAAGTGAGAGACAACCTCCCGTTTTGACCTCCAAGCAAACCAAAGGCAAAGGAGGTCTTTCCTTAGGTTATTCCCAACTTCCAACATCAAGGTGCGTTTTTCCAGGTCCATTGAAAAGAAAACGAGAGAACAAAACTAATGCCATTTCAGCAAAGTTTTTTTTCTCCTTTCTTCTGAAAAGACATAGCGTTATGCAAAATTTTCCTTTCTCTCCCCCCCTCCCTTCCCCCCTCTCTCTTTGCAGTCCTTGCCATGTTTTTGATCTGGAGCTGTAAAGAGTTGTGCTGGGTGGGAAAGGAAATGCGTTAGCTTTTACCATCGTTATTTTTCCCCTTAGAGAATTCTGAATCTGGAAAGATATGCTGCAGAATTTTTTTTCTTTTTCTTTTTTATAAACATCTTCACAATGTAAATAATCCAAAGGAAAATAAGAAAAAGGGAGAGAGCGAAAAAAAGGAGGAAAAATAAAAATAAAAGGGTGGAGTTAAATACACAGTTACCAATAAAACTTTATCCTCCAGTCTAATACACAGTTAACTCCATTTACAGCATGCAGTAATGTTTCTAAGAAGGACCCAGATGAGAAATAATGTGCTGGAATGCTAACAAAAAATATTTATGTATTTTATATATATATTTATATTTTATATATATATAACGTGTGTGTGTTGTATTGTGTATACATACATATACATACATACTGTATAGACTGTTTATTTGTATGTGTGTGTGTATACACACACACACACACAGAGCATAAAAAGAATAAGCATATCACTCTAACTCAACATACAGTGAGCATCAACCTTTATACTTCCAAACATTATGAAAACAGTGGAAAACCTTCTTCATTTGAACACCCAGAATAAGGAATGAATTACTCAGTAATGCTGGTGGAGCCATTTGCTTCCATATCACTCTTTTTCTACAAAAGTGTCCATTCTTATCCAATGGATTACACAAACAATCTTCAACATTGATGCTCCACAGCTTGTAAACCTAGTTTAGAAGCCCAGTATTCAACTTATTTTACTATTTCATTTGTTTCTTTACCTTTGTTGTTTGTTGTATTTGTTTAATGAACTAACAGTTCTAGGCTCATATCAGAAAATATGATTAATAAAATTAATAATGAATCAGAATCCCGTAATATCCTTGTAGTACATCCATGTAGTACAGTGAATTAATGTCTTAATCGATGGTGGTTGTTTTCTTGTGGCTGCGTGTGGTCTTTTTGTAAAAGTGGTTCTGGTGGTGGTTCCTTGGTTAGAATTGGCAGAGGAGAGGAGAGTCCATGAAGTGGTGAGAATGGGTGGGAGAAAGCTAACCTTGGAATCCTCCTTGTAGGAGAAAATTGGGATCTATAAAGAAAAACAACAAAATGACCGAGTCAAAAGGGGAAGAATGATCACTCAGCCAAGTGCACTGACTGGTCGCCGACAGCTGCATCCTTGTTCATGACAGCAAAGAAGGAATAAAAATAGAAAGAAAAGGGAACACTCAATTGTGTTGGAATTTCAGTAGATCATTTTGGATTCTTCTTGTTTTTCAAACTCGTTTTCTTTCTCTCCGAGATTTTGTGATATTTTTGACTGTTAGGATTATTTTCTGATTTTTTAAAGTATTCTTCCTTTTTTTTCTCCTCCCTTCCTCTTACCATCACCATTGTTGAAAAGGTCAAAACTTGAGTAGGAGGTGTAAAAGAATCAAGGGAAGTAGCCAAACACAGCCAGCTCTTCTGGACCCACCACTGTTCCCATCATGCACTGCTCCAGGGCCTGAAGAAAGACAGATTAAATTGTGTTGGTTAATGGAGCCACAAGCAGCCAAGAGATGGAAGTAATTGGACAGATACACTTAACACATTACCAAAACAATTGCTACCATGGCTGAATCCAGTCTTTAATCCCTGTTGTCCAACAACCAGATGCATCTCCTGACCCAAAGCAAAACTGAGATTGTCTTGTGACGTTCATGTCTCCTGTATTTAAACTTTCAATTTATACATAATATATGCAATTAATGTAAGTAGTCTAGCAAACAATTGTTTTTAAGAACAATCTTAATGCCTTGACTTTTAAATACATGCTTCCCTCAGAAAGAACCTTCCCCCATATTGAATCCTATACAAATTTGATATGTATTTGTAAACAATATTTCTCTTAATGTAATATTAATTCATGCATTATCCACATAAACCTGTCCATCTTTTGATATCCTCCAACATTAGTTTTTTTTAAGACACATCTTATAGTATGCAACACTGGGTGGCAAAGTGTTTGTAGACCCTGAATTCATGGCCTATTTTAGATGGGTTTTTTTTTGGAGAGCCATATAATTTGCTCAAGCATAAGCACCATTTAAAGAAAGCAATTGTCTATCCATTCATCCATCCAAAAATATTTATAAAACTAAAAAGAATGCCTCAAATGTTCTTCTAGCAGGCTGAGAATAGATATTGGTATTCTTTGCTGTTATCTCCATCACAGTGAGATGGACTTTTTAAAAATAGATGCAGAAACAATTTTGAACCAGATTTAAAAATTAGAAGAAATTGGCTAATGACTATCATTTTGGATGGATTCTTTTTAAATGCATAGTTTCCATATTCCCTGCTATGATACTATGGGGAAGGGGCTTTTTAACATCAAATTGATTTTATACTTTTTTTTTTCTTTCAGAGTAGAAGAGATTGTAGCAGAGCTAAAAATGGACACATTCACTGGGGAACTATATTTGGAAGCAGTTCTTGGTTAGAACTTCGAAGAATGTTGCTTGATCAAGCCAATGTGCTCAGAATTCCTAAATAATATTTATCAGTAGGCAGATTTAGAATTTGGATGGATGGATGGATGGATGGATGATGTGCCATCAAGGCATTCTCTACTCCTAGCAACCACATAGATAGATTTCCTCCATATCAATCTTTCCAGCGGTGCAGAATTAGAATGTTGTGACCTTGGATATTATAGTTACCACAATAAGACTGGGCCAAGAACATGTATGTGGGGTTATTAGTAGCCATTGGCTCCCATCTGGCAGATCTTAGTATATCCAACGAAGCATCCTATTTCTCAAAACAGGGACCATGTGACTTTGGAAACCAACATGCATCACAACAAGCCTATCTAGTGCTTGATAAAAGAATAGGAAAATATGACTTTCCCTGGAGTCTCCAATGCATTCATGAACTTTTGCAGTAACGATCTGAAGTTGTGTTTAAACTTTTGAAGATTAAATGACAGACTGCAACATACGTTTTCCTAGACACGAATAAATCCCACTTTATAACTTATAAACCCAATCTGTTTATCCATAGTTATTATACACACACAACCAATAGCATCAACTGATTTAACGGGGACTGCAATTTCAACAACAATGCTGGAAACCTGGAACTATTTGACAGCTAAGCTGAGTCCTTTGCAATGTTGCAACAACCTCTGGAAGTACCTTTAGCCAAAGCTGTTGAGGGGAAGAGAATAAGGAACCAATGCCAAAATTGCCATCAGTGGAAGGGCAGGGAACAAAAAAATGGAACGACCTTTCCTGGCGTACTGGGATGGCTCCTATCCAACCTTAGTTCCTTCGTGCTCATTAAGTGGCCAATAATGAAGCTCTACAGTAACCCAGAAGAAAAACTCTAGCACGCCTCAATTATCTACCTCGAGAATGAACAAACAAATGAAGTGAGAAAGACTGTCCTGGAAATCCTTGCTGAGACTTCAACCGAGGTGCCAGGTTTAGGATGGGAAAACAGAGAAAACTGTTACTGGTTACTGTGCCGCATGGTAAATTTCCTTTTCCTTGAAAGTTTTCCAAAACTCATAGAAAACATCCTGCAGCAGAATGCTTACAATAATCCAGTCTAAATAGGAATTAGTGGGAAATGTAAAATAAAACGTCCTTGTGCCTTGAATGTTATTTCTTTTTAAGAATACTTAAAAAAAAGACTATCCCATAACAAATGTCCTTTTGAAGGGTCCTTTAAAAGCCCTAACTGCATGCATGCACGCACATCCAGGCACTGTGAACTGTCTAACAAAATTTGTAGAAGGACAGATAGTTCTGCATGTTAAGGAGGTGAAAAATGGAAATTACCTTCCCCATTTCTACTTTATTTCCTTCTCTGGTTAGAAGCTGGTTGCTAAATTGATTTTCCATAGAAACCTGTGCATTCACTCTATCCCATCTCGAGATTGTGCAGGATGGACTAAGCTAGGAAGGCCACCTTCGCATCTGAAGTGAGACATATGTGTGCATCTCTGTAAACTCAGGTAGAAAAAGGTTCAATGTTTGCAAAACAATGTTTTGTGGGAGGACAAAAATAGGAACAAGACCGCCCTGTTCTTCTGCATTTTAGTGTTTTGCAAATGAAACACAACAGCACTCATTCAGTAAGACTTTGCCAGATTTTAGAAGCCTGTCATTGGTTGATGTCATTCATCTGATTGAATAAGGATGAAAAGGATGATCATTTAGAAGGGGATAGAACAGGTGAGTCCAATCTTGGCAACTTTAAGTTGTGTGGACTTCAACTCTGAAAATTTTGGCAGTTGAAGTCCACACAACTTAAAGTTGCCAAAGTTGGACATAGAGTTTTCTGCTCCACACCAGAATCCAAATGTAAGAATCTCTGACAGGTGGTTATCTGGTCTCTGTTGCATACGTCTGCTCTCTTTGGGTAACTGGCCCCATTGTCCTGTTGTTCTTTTTGTTAAGAAGGTTTTCCAACATTCAGTCAAAATCTCCCTTTCTGTCCCTTAAACCCACTGCGGAAGTCTGTGTCTTGTACTCTGAAACAATGAAGAGAAGATCTTATGGGCTTCCTGCATGGATACCTTTCAAATATTTCAAGAGGGGTATCACATTCCCCTCCCTCTCCCACGCTTGCTTTTTCTAAAGGGTAAGCATTCCCATTTACTCCAATCTCTCCTCCTAAGGCTGCTTATAGTCCTTGATCATCTTTCAACGTGTTACCTGTTTTGAACATGTTACAGTTTAACATGTAGTGCTCAGAAATGGACATTATATTTGAGGCTGGGTCTAATCAATACGGGTTTAAGTGGAATTACTATGATTTTAAGATTCTACTCTTGTTGATGAAATCTAAATTTGCCTTTGCCTTTTTTGCAACCACGCTGCACTCCTGATTCATATTCCATTTTAAATCAATTCCTATTGCAGAACCTTTTTTTCACTTTCAAGGTAGATATCCCCCATTCTACATTTGTGCATTCGAGTTTTGTTTTCTGAGTGAAGAACTTTGCATTTATCTCTGTTCTTCCAATTATTCAAAAGGATTCAAATGGATAGCACAACAGGAGATAATGCAAATTGCCAGAGTATTCCTGTGTTCAGTGCTACAAATGCTGAGACCTTCATGCATTCAGAAAGCAAACTAAAACCATGATTTGATGTTGTAACTGCTGGAGATTGAACATTGGACTTCACATTCTAAATAATAATACATCAGAAAACTCTCTGATGTTTCTCATGTAACACATCATTAATACAAATGTATTTACAAAATACAAAGGAATTTGGAAGAAGTGCAAAACATGAGGGAAGAGAGCCCAGAGGAAATGGAAACAAAAGTTGTATAAAGATCTCTACTGTTCAGGTAGTCCTTGACTTATGACCACAATTGGGACCAGAATTTCCATTCCTAACCGAGGTGGCTGTTAAGTGAATCCTGCCTGATTTTATGACTTTTTTGCCATGGTTGTGAAGAGAATAATTGCTGTTGTTAAGTGAATCACATGGTCGTTCAGCAAATCTGCCTTCCCCCATTGATTTTGCTTGTTGGATGCCATCTGGAAAGGTTGCAAATGATGATCACGTGACCATGGGACGTTGCAGTTGTAAATATATGCCAAGCCCCTGAAGTTTGGATAATGTGACATGGGGATACTGTGACCATCATAAGGGTGAAGGGTAAGTGTAAATCACTTCTGTCAGTGCCATTGTAACCTCAAACGGTCACTCAACTAATGGTTTGTAAGTCGAGGACTACCTGTATGTTAGGCTGAAAGGAATGAGCACCAGCCTTATTATTATGCCGTACAGAAGGTTGGCTACAGATGCCATCTTGCTACCATCTTGCTACCAAAGCTGATGTTTCAAAAGCAGATTAGGGCACTCCTTAGCAATTAGGCCGGGGATTCAACAAGAAAGCTGAGGAGGATTCATGGCTTGATTGCCAATTATGGAACAGCCCCTGATGTTACAGCTAAGCTGAAAGAAAATGTAAAGGGAACAGCAACAGACAAAGGGGTTGGTGGGATTCAAGGCCAGGATTTAGGGATGTTGCATGAGGTTCTTACTAACCTTTCCAGCGTGTCTGTACTGCTGTTGCCTCTTCTACAAAATTAAAGAACAAGTTATCAATCGGGCAGAAGGAAAGCTCTCTGGGCCTTCTGACCATCTCTGAGATGCTCCTATTTTGACCCTTTTGCTGAGTAGCAGAAGGAAAAGTCATTCTAGGCTTTCTTCTCACCAATTGCTGCTACTGTTCCAGTTAAGATGACATTTACGAGGAAGATTCATCAATGGCAAATACATTGATTAACAATATCTGTGTTATGCAGACCTCACACTAAATGTAGAAGTAAGTTAAACTTATGGGACAAACAAGTCATGTCTTAATACACACTGGTTTCAAGAGAAACCAAGTTCAACTAACTCATCCTGAATATAACCTACTCTAATATTAAGAGGTAACCTGCTCCTCTCTTAATGTTCTAGAATTCAGGGCTCATGAGATCTGCCAGCAAACCCAAAGAGTTGGGATTGTGGGAACTGTGTTCCAAATACCTGAAAGATGCTAACTGGGATCTTATATTTATTCTAATATACATAGATGGTCCCATGCCTAAATGCCTAAAAGGATAAGGAAATGTATACAAAAGTGTGGTGCATTTTAATTATCCTTGATCCAAAAACATAATTTTCATTGTAATTAGAGGTGATTATGCAGAACTGGGGCATCACTAATTACAGGTAAGGTAATTTTGAGAGGAAATGCTTATTTGAATAATTTGTCATAGAGATCTGACTCATAGCTTTGTCATATTTTAGGCAGTTAATTTTTGGAGGAACTGGGCTGGGGAAAATTTATTTATTCAATTTGTATAGCCATCCATCTCAGAAAGTGACTCTGCACAACAAACAATTATAAAATCAATTTACCTAATTAAAAACACAATACAAAAAGAAAAATTAAATATATATCGCTGTCAAGAGATATTATAAACCATAAATGTTAACATAAAACGCTTTGAATGTCATTGTCAGGCATGAACAACCAGACTCACATGTGTTGAGTTCAACAGTTACTACTTTATTGCAATACACCTATTCCACAAGAATTTCCTCAGACTGGAGGCTCTAGCTTGGGAAAGACTAGATAAGCCTCAAGGCATCAGGGAGGGTCAGACCTTGCCCTCTTAGGTCTATTAATAATTCCAGGCTGATTTCCTGCTTCATCTTTCCTCCTGCCTTGGATGGTTGTCTTCCAACAGTTATGCTGCTATACCCAGATCAGGGGTGTCCAACCTTGGAGTATGCTGAGACTAAGCTATGCTGGCTGAGGAATTCTGGGAGTTGAAGTCTACATATCTTAAAGTTGCCAATGTTGGACACTCCTGATCTATACTGTATAAACATATTGTTTTATTGCTACTTTTAAGTTGCCTTAGATTTCCTGAATTAGATAAATAAAAGTAGCATGTATTTCTTGAAAAGGAAATCAATGAAATGGCATCAAGATTGACTTATAGATTCTGCAACATATTTACGAAAAAATCCCACGTCAAACTCTCTCTCTTCTTTGAATAACAAGTTATTAAAAATCCAAAGCACAGAATATCTGACTCATTAATTCTTTGTGGATGAAACTGGACTATCATATTTTATGTTGTGTTATTTTATAAATCATTATTTATAAAAGTATTATGTTATACACATTATTTGACAGAATAGTATTAGAACAAAAATGTAGCAATAAAAAGAGAGGGAAGAGAGAAAAGAAGAAAGAAACACTCCCCAAACCAGAATTCTGGTCTTTATCCCTATCTAAATTATCTGATGTGAATTTATAATGAATGAGCTTCATTTGGTGTCAAGCTTCAGGAATATCTGTTGGAAGTGAAATAGCAGAAATAGTTTTCCCCTTTCTTGACAATTTCATTGACTGGGGACACAAAGACAGATATGGAGAAGGTTCCTGAAGAATACTCTAAAATAAGTATCCCTGTGTAAGAGCGAACAAACGAGAAATTGTATATACGAGTGCAGATCTTTCATGAAAGCCTCCCAAATAATTCCACTTAATCCTTGTCATGGATGGACTTTGCCACTGATTATTACTTCCCTTCCTAATTGTCTTTCTGTGATGAGAAGAGCTTAGTGCAGTTCCATGTTTGCTAATAAGATGGTTTGATGAGTATTGCGAGGCTTGCAGGCAGCAATCAGACAAACGTTATTTTTGTTGCTGTCTCGAATGGCAACACCTTCATTTAAATGATTCAGTGCTGGAAATCTGAAGAAGGGCAGCTCTCCAAATGGAATGTAAAAGGTAGGATTTCAACCAAAAAGGTGGTGGTAGAATCTCAGGAGATGCTGTGAAATGAGGGAATCCAAAAAAGAGGAGACAACTCCTTATATGGCAAGGAAGGTCCCAGATGGAAGAAAATCTGGAGTTAATTGCGTCATGCAAAGCAAACTAAATTTGCAACTGTAAATGAACTAAGTTACTATTGTACAACTGGAAATCACGGAGACAAATTCTTTCTTGGAGGATTCTTCATGTCTGGCACAAGTATGTGTCAGCATAAATTCTGGGTTTGATTCCTAATCGGACTACTGCCTCACTGCCTCATTGCTGTAGTGTTTCCTTTTGATATGGACTTGGTTCTTCAGATATCTTCTAAAATTCTTGAAATATCATGAATAGGATTCAAAAGTAGCTTTCAGCATCTCACGACTAATTTGCCTTAACACATTAATTTGTTCCAGAGAAGAATTTTTAAAAGAAATTATTCTGTTGAGAACACCAGTGGATCTTTATCGCAAAAAGACAGCTTTGCCATATTGTTATCAAGCTCCACGTGCAACGGGCATGCACCATTAATCCTGGAAAAATTGCTGATATCTATTACATTACACTTAAAATATTTCCATGTTTCGCACCCAATCACTGGAAGTGACAAGAAATTCACTTCTACACACTGGACTCACGTTCATTGGGTTTCATCCACATTGGCAGTTAAAGAAGTATTTTCTGCCAGGAATAAATATGGGGGAGAATGAGAGGATTGGAATTTGCAAGGCAAAGAAGCACAAACTTAGCTCTCAGAGCAAATTTGAGCCTCAGCTGTAAAAATCTGGAATTCTTCCATTAATTCTTCCATTAAGAACAGTTATCTTTGTTATCCTGGATCAAGTCTCATCGATTAACTTAAAAATATGTAAAACGTCTCTCAGTTTTGCACATATTGTCCCCCATCACTTCTCTTAAAAATCAACAGAGAAGACTTTGAGCCAAAACCAGCTGCAGGAAATAGCAAAAACTAATCATGTTCACCACTTTCAGATTGACAAGATGGATCACACCAATACACATTCTGCAAGGAATTTGCATCCCATTGTTTTTATTGCATTATTAGTATTATGATATTTGAAAAGATTTTAAAACACTTATTTTCCAACAGAACTCTGGTTATTGAGTGTGATGAATGAATGATGCAATGAAAGGAAATCCATGTTAAATCAAAATCAATTGCAGGCATTTAACTTATCAGATAGCTCTTGGTTATTTGGCCCTGGGGAATCTACTTACCCTAGGATTCTATCTGGGGATCAAAAGGCTTCTCCAGGGTTCTGTTTTTGATCCTATTTGCATTGCAATTTAGCTTGCAGATTTATAAAACCCATCACAGAAACCATGCATACACACTTTGCATCTTTAGCCCCATTATTGTTTAGATGTATTTAGAAATTGCTTTTCTATCCACCAGGGAACGCAAGCTGATGCATAATTTATCAAGAAAAATGCAATAACAACAATGGTAACACGATAAAGACAATATCAAACCATTGTTTAAAAACAAGACAAAATAATGTTGAAATTTCATTGGGCCAATCAACATTTAGAGCTTTCTAATGAGTGATGGGACACATCTCCCTATGGATTAAGTCACACTGCAAACTGACTTACTTTAAGATTTGGAGATCTTAAAAGCTTTTATTCGTGCTGTGATTTAATCAACATACCGTTCAAGACTGGTACTCAACAACACACACCTCAACAAACATTTTAGCACACAGTGAGAACAGCCAGAATCTGGGGAGGGGATCTAATTCTGTGTTCTTCATATTTCATAGAAGCCCAGATTAAAGTCTGAACAGGAAAATGCCTTTTAAGAGGTGAATGAAAATATATGTAAATATAGTACGGAGGGACTTTCTTTCTACTTGCAAGTAGGATCAGTATGTTGCCTCTAGTATCCTTTTAACTTTATAGTAATGCAGGTAGAAAGTGGGGCATTCTGTCTTTTTGGGAGGATGCTTTCTTAGTGACTGCATAACCTTCCGGGGTGATGGAAATCTTCTGTAGAATTAGTGGCTTGGGAAAATTAAGTGCTATCGTCACATTAAACAAGAAAGGAAGTGTGTGCAAATAAGGAAAAAGAAGCCTATGCTATGGAAGTTCAAGACATAAGCCCAAGAGTAAAATTGTAATTGATTTTAATCTCTCCAAACTGTATGACTTGATTGCAAGACAAGCCTGCTTTGGAGGACTCAGCCAAATGCCTTTCTCTTCCCGTTCTCAAGTCTCTTCTGACCACCCTCTTCCCTTCAGGCTTTTTAACACTCATTCCTCATCCAAATCATAATATCTGGTATAGAGGCTGGTGATACTTACATGGCAGAATGTAGGGAGCATGAGGAGGAGACACATAAGGAAGCCATGCAGAAGGAAAAAAAATAAAACAGAAAGAAAGAAAAACGAGTTAATAAATCAGCTCTTTTTTTCTTTTCTTTCAGAATGAGGCAGCTGCATATCAGTATTTGATTTTGCAAGGGGCTATGGAAGGCAGATTGACAGACAAGCCGCGTTCGTTTTCTGAAAATCAATGATGAGATCTAATGGTGGTCTGAAGAACAAGCTCTGTATCTCTCCAAAGAAGAATGAGAAGTAGGATTAAGATCTGGCTAAGATTACTCACCTCACCTGCATCCCTTTTGCTGAACTCTTTCTGTGGGGTCCTTGATGCTTTCTGAGCATGGTTGTTTTCGTGCAGATGCTTCATGATCCAACTTGAAGATGTGACCTAGTTGGGTCATGAAATGTCTGCAAGAAAACAACCATGCTCAGAGAGCACCAAGGAACCCACAGTTCAACCCTGAGCTACAAATGTTCTCTTCTATGGGTAATTTTTTCTTCAAAGTCAACCTGCCTAAACATCTGGAGCTAAGGCATTTTTTTCTCCCAGATATCATGTCTGCCTCTGTCTGTCATCCCTGTCTACCAGATGGTACAGGTTGAGATTCCTTCCAGCCAGTTCCACATCTCATTCTATTGAAGATCATCCTCTATTCATCAGGCCACCAGGTCTGTTATCTTTTTTTTTTATTTTTCAATATTTATTTCAAAGGCATTGTTTCGTTTTTGTCACTAGCACACAGATGAGATAGCAGGTTATGACTTCAGCAGCCTGGCTGGCACAGGGACACCTCAATAAATATTTACAGCATTCTTCAAATAGTGCAGAGCTTCACATACATTCATTCT
>JANHZU010004222.1:45372-59015 GCA_032468055.1 Acrochordus granulatus
GCCTCCCGGAGTCTTCCCAAGCTCACACCCATCACACTGACTATGCTATCCATCCATCTCATCCTCTGCTGTCCCCTCCTCTTCTTCCCTTCAATCCTTCCCAGCATCACAGTCTTTTCTAATGAGTGCTCGCTGTACATTATATGGACAAAGTACTTGAGCTTCAGCTTCAAATGTACGTGCATAGCACACACTGAATGGCATAATCAAGTAGCTGGCATTGTATACAGGAACACCTGCATAGTGTATGGGCTAGAGTCTCCCATGTCCAGATGGGAGATCCCACAGAAGGTCGTGGAGAATAAGACAGCTAAGATCCTGTGGGACTTCCGTATCCAGATGCACAGGTAGACACTGGCCAATCAACCAGACACAGTGGTAGCAGAGAAGCACCAGGGCCTGAAGGAGTAACTAAGAGAGAATGTGGAAAGTAAAGGCCAAAGTGGTGGTAGGATCACTCGGGGCTATCACTTCTAAGGTGGGAGAGGGGCTCCAAGAGCAATAGCAGAGCTCTCTGCCAGAAGAGTGCAGTGCTAAGAAAGCTAAGATCCTGTGCAGAACTTCAAGGACCAGAGATTGAGAAAGATACATGGAAATCTGTCTGTCTGTATGCCTCTGTCTGTATCTCCCTCCCTTCTTCCCTATTTACTTATCTACCCACCTGCCTACCTACCTATGTATTTTCGGCTGTACCTTTCTCCCTCTCTCCCTCCCTCTCTCCCTCCCTAACTACCTGCCTACCTGCCTACCTACCTACCTATCTCTATCTGTATCTCCCTCCCTCCTTGCCTCCTATCTAGGTTCTTATTCCTTTTCTTCTTGGACCATCTGAAATGGTTGAAGGGAGAAGGAAGGGCTAGGGTACTTATCTGGACCTAAGTAATTCAGTTCAGGAAACACCAAAGAGAGTTACATGGATTTCAAAAGCAGTCATTTTTTTTAGCATATGCTAAAAATATATGCACCCATGTTCCAAACTACTAATACTTGTTTGCAAAAAAAAAGGCATTATTATTTTTTTCCCTTTTCATACTATGCAGTCTCTGGAGGTAATGCTAGGGAAAAACCTTTGCTGCCCTGGGAATTAATTTGTAACTCACTCAGACCGTAACTAATTAAAAGCAGCTTTTCAAAGTAACAAACAAAAGCATTGTTTAGCAAAGAGGGAGGGGTGTAAGATTAGGGAGCTGGTTTACTCAGCTGTACTAATTTACCATACTTCCAGCCCATAGCTGGAGATGGACAAATAACTCCATTTCTGGTCTTTATCAGATACAGAAATGTGTTTCTGCATCAATCTGCAATTTGTTTTTTTTTTTAAAGAAATGCACAAACTTCCCATTGTGATTCTAGTTTTTCAAAGAATGTACGAAACAAAATCCTTAGTCACAATAAGTAGACCATGATTTACAACCACAACTGGGACCAGAATTTCTGTTGCTAAGCAAGACAGTTAACACCCAATTTTACATCCTTTTTTGCCATAGTTAAGTGAATCACTAGTTGTTAAGTGAATCACGTGGTCATTACGCAAATCTGACTTCCCCCGTGGTCTTTGCTTGTTGGAAGCCAACTGGGAAGGTTGCACAAATGGCGATCGCATGACCCTGTGGGATGCCGCAACCGTCATAAATAGATGCCGGTCGCCAAAGCTTGAATTTTGATCACGTGACCATGGAGATGCTACAATGGTCGCAAGCGCGAAGATCGTTGTAAGGTTTTTCAGTGCTGTTGTAATGTCCAACGGCCACTACATAATGATTGTAAATCTGTATGTGGGATTCCAAAAGTGCAAATCAGACTTATTAATCTAGAATGATTCAGCTCGATTAGAACTTCAAAATGTCTTCTCTGTTGGCCCTACTACAACTTAAGGCATCTGAGAGTTGAAGTTTAGCACATCTTAAGGAGGCCAGAATGGGAAAAAACCCTCTAAATCTACACAGTTGAATCTTAAATTCTTCTAATCTTATGGAAAGGTTTTTTTCCCCCAATACCACTTGGATAATAGTCATTTTCAAAGTGTACTGAGAATTCTGGAGTCCTAATAGTGAGAGACAACTGCTAGTCATCATTCTTAACAAGGAATGGTGCTGAGGGACTTCTAAAGCACAGTGTAATTCACGAGGAGCTTGAGCATTGTCTAAATTGGTTGTGGGTGATGAGGACTGGAATCAAACAAGCGACACCCCCAAGCGACAGACAATTTGAAGCTTGTTCTGTGTCTGACATCATTTCGTCCCCAAACTTTGACGATCTTCCCTTAGCAGCATTTCTTCGACTCCACGATCAGCAAATAAGCTGCATGGAAGGCTCTTCTTGACCATAAGGAGCTTGAGGAGCCTTTCTGAAGCCACGTTATATGGGCAGTGGATTAGCCCGAGCGCCTTGTTGCAATATACAAACTAAAACAGGCATCGGAACTCATCCACGTAAACTTTTCAGAATGCTAGCCAGGTCATTTCAACTCCCACTGCCCTTCCCCTCGTGGCTGTGCACGGAGAGCTGTGAAATATCTCCAGGAAATTGATTGCTCTTCTAGTTTCTGCAGCAAGGCCAGGCCTCCATCTTTCACCTCTGGATGCTTTTGTTTTTAGTTTAATGAGCTGCACGGAGGATTTGGACGGTTCAGATGATTCTGGGAAAGAAGCAGCTGTACACTGGCAAAGGTCTAACAGCAGTTGGTGAGGGGAGCTCGGCCTCCAAGACAGCAGATGATAACTCCTGCTGTCAGGTGGAGAAGCCAAGGGGAAGGTCTGTGGCTTCAGCAGCGCAGTGAGGAAAACATACAAAAAAGGAGCGAAAATGCTGCAAAGGAGCGAAAATGCTTCCCTAAGAATCTTCTTAAGGGAAATGTGCGACTACCCGAAGACTGTCTTTTATAATGCATGTTAAAATTTAGAGTCTTAATTTCTCCTAAGCAAGGCTCTGCACCCAAAGGCACAAGTTGGGCCATTCTTGATAATGACAGGCCGCCAACACATCTTCACCAGCCAATGCCCAGATAAGCAGGGATTAACACCAGACAAAAAAAAATCAAACAGATCAAGGAACTACCAAGGAGAAAACTGGCATCATTGGCAGGGCAAGGTACTGTATATCAACAGGGAGCAAACCCCACACTCACTAGCCCTGATGTTGCCAAGGCATGTCATGAAATATCAGAAACAGACAACCAAGCTCAAAGACTCAACCATGAGCGACAGATGTTTTCTTCTACTGGGTGAGGTGCTGGTGGGAATCCCGATCAGACAATGTTTTTCACAAGAGAGTAAAATCCAGATTCCATCAGACTTTACCCAAGATCAATTAGCATTACTCTTAACTAATGCGATTTTCTGACAGACCCTCTCAGCTTCCACTGCCATCTCCTTAAACTCTGCCTTGGGTTTGTAATCATGGCTGTGGAAAAGATCGTATATTTTCTGAATGAGTACCTCTGTGAAACAGGATTTAATTTAAACTTCCTGCTCCCCCTCTTCCTCACAATGCAAATGCGTATCTGCCCACCAACAGGTAACTAATTTACAGACCTCTGCAAATTCACTTTTTGAAAATAAGATTAACAATAAAGCAATAATAATGACAGCAACTCTAAATGGAGGCAAATGGACAAAACAGCTGTTTTATAAAGGTTGGGTAATAAGACACATATACTAATATAATTTATTAATTACATGAAATTGGAAAGGCAGCAAAGTCTATATTTAATTTCCTTTTTTTAAAAAAATGGAAAATTTCCTATTTTTCCACTCTTTTAATTTTTTGGTTTTGAGAAGCAACCTAGTTATTACGATCAATTTCAGGGGGAAAAACCCTAATTCCACTCTATATATTTTCTTCCATTATACACTTGACTGTGGCTGCAATTCTATATATACTTGCCAGGGACTACATTCCACTGAATTTAATATAACTTCTGAATTATATATATAGTGCATTATACATATAGTGAATTATACATATAGTGCATATGTAGGACTGCACTATAAATATCTGTCTGTACAGCTCAGCCAAAAATATATGTAAAGCTAACTAACCAACAGCTGTTGCTTCCTTCAGAAAGAGACTTTTTGATAGCCACTTTCCATAGATTGATAGCATAATGGGGACTTTTATTTTTATCATTGTCCTTGGTGTTAGGAGAAAGGGCTTACTTAAATTCAAACTTTTGATTACATTTCCCATGGGCAAGTGGGACTATGTGCTTCAGAACCAAAGGTTTTTCTGGAAATGTTTGTGATTGCAATATAACATGAAATATGCATGTCTCTTTTCTTTCGGCAGCCCCTCCAGCTAAGTGACCCTAGGCATGCTAAAATCAAGAAAGGATAACTTATTTTTATTTATTTGCATCCCACTTTTATTATTTTTATAAACAACTCAAGGCAGTGAATATATTTAATCCAGCTTCTTCCTCTTGTTTTCCCCACAGCAGCAACCCTGTGAGGTGAACTGAGCTGAGAGAGGGTGATTGACCCAAGGTCACCCAGCTAGCTTTCATGGCTAAGGCAGGGTTAGAACTTATGATCTCCCAACTGCTAGTCCGTTACCTTAATGAGGCAAGCATGAGGATGAAATTATCATTGTACTTAAAGGAACCCAGCCAAGTTTGTTAATACCACTGGCATCTCTTTTGGTTCTTTGTTTCCTCTCCAAGAGTAGGTAAGAGGAAGGGAACTGGAAGAGAAAGGTATAAATAACAAAGCTCTATTTCCCATAGAACAATGGTGATAAGGCACAGCTGGTGCATTAAAGAGATTATCATATATATGTTGGAGGACTGTAAAGCTTCACAAGGTATCTGCTTGATGAAAACTCAGAAGAAGAGGGTCTCGGGAAACAGACAGATCTTCCAGAACCAACCTCAGTTGGATAAATTGGAGGAAAGGGGCTATAGTTGTGTGCTAGGGCTACAGTGTTGGCATACAGAAGCTCTTTAATGCAGGAGATTTATAATCAGGCTATGTATTAATTAAATGGGTCTCTTGATCCAAGCAAGAAGTAATTATGGAGAAATAGTGAGCTACTTTGGGAGTGGTGATCATGATTCATATCTCATCAGACATGGAGGAAGCCTCTAATGAGGAATGAAAGCCTCAACTATACTATTCAAAATCATGACAATTTTTCTTTATCCTCTCCTATGGATAAGACATAGCTTTGGCCTTCTCTTCAGTCACAGGAATTCACACCTCACAGGCATCTTCTTGTACAAAGTTCTCTAAAGAGAACTGTCAGGCTTTTCCAACGAGTAGGCTCTACAGTTGAATAACTCTTCATGAGGTCCCAGGTGGCTTCAATCTCTTGCTGTGACAACATCTGTCCATGTTGGCTAATTAGAGCAAAAGCTATAGTGGGTCCAGGTGCCTTTCTCTGAATTTATAAGCTCTTGTGTCTTCACCTCTCAAGACTCTACAGGCCTAGCAGGACCTACATGGTCTTTTCCTCCTCAGCTTCTGTTTTCATGAAAAAAGATTATCTGATACCATGAGAGAGCCTGAACAGAGAAACATGGGCAAATTTCTTGCTACTGCTTCATTTTCTTTTTGCCCAGAGAAATGGAGCAACTGGGGATATGATAAAACAATTATGGGTCTCTTCTGCTCTTGTCAGAACCTTTCTCCAATAAGCCAAAGAAAGGGGCACGTGAGGAGATGCTTCATATTTGAAGGTTCCCCATATCTCTAGCAACTATATCTGTCACGTGCACTTCCTTAAAACATCCTGGCTTGCGTCTCATGTATAGCTGCTCCCCTATCTAAACCAGTAGCTGTGCACCTGCTTCAGAAGCCGAATATTTTATGGAGATAATTTTATTAAAATGTTTACAACAATACAGCCATTGGCATTCAGCTTTAATCAATAGCACAATTTATTGTCCTTCAAGGTGAACATTAAGGCAGCTCCTCAATGGTCAATACTTACCTCGAAGGTCTATAAATCTTTACACTACCATAGCCCAGGTTGACAGCAACTGATTCGAGATAAGTAAAAAGAAGGCCATGAAAGATTGCTTCTTTTTTGGAGGCAAAAGACTAACTATTTAATTACAATCCCTACAGCAATTCCAAGCCAATTTACAGCTGCCTCCTGGTAATAAAAATTAACACTGCAAGAACTTGTTGCTTCAAGTGACATCTTAAAATGAAGGGTCATTCGTTTCACATGGCACTCTGCTGTTGCCCTCCGTCCAAATGTGAATCGTAAATACAGACATTAAACAACACTAATAATGAAAGCAGCGTCAATATAATGAGGGAAAGCTTAAGTGCTCACTGAACTATTACTAATAGTCCATATTGAGATAATCCCTGTTACCACCCCTGTTTTGGGAAAATACACCATTGCACCTCAAAAGATGTCTAGCAGGCATTCTAGGTCAGGAGATCAACACAAGAAGAGGGATACACAGGGTATTATTCCTTTATGACAACCCTACTAGCATGTAATCTTCCAATGATGAAATAAGATGGGGACAATTATCTGGTGGTTATTACTGCTGCTGAATTGTAAATTCTTCAGTGATCTCTTGTTTTAGGTAACCAACATCTCATGCAGAAGGTCTGGAAAGAGATGCTACAGCTCTGGGGGGAAGCTGAAGAACACGAGATGACACTTGCCAAGATGCTAGTGGACAATTAAAGCAACTGTTTTAATTTTTAAACTGAAATATTCCCATTGTTATGGCAGTTAAGCACAGTTCTCTCATCAGTTGTAGATCTGTACTTCTAAATAATGTTCCTGTGAAGTTATCTGTCATGACTGTGCTGATTCATTACCCATTCTTTTGAGAATCTGTGTACAGATATTCCTCGACTTGGAAACATTTGTTTAGGGACCATTTGAAGTTACAACAACACTGAAAAAAGTGACTTAGAATCAGTACTCATACTTATGACTGTTGCAGCACTCTCACAATCCCGTGATGAAAATTTGGGCATTTGGCAACCAGCATGTATTTCTGACAGTTGCAGCATCCCAGGGTCATGCGATCACCATATGCAACTTTCCCAGTTAGTTTCCGACAGGTAAAGTCAATGGGGGAAGCTGGTTTTGTTTAACAACCATAGTGATTCACTTAACAACTGTGACAAAAAGATCATAACACTGTGTAAAATCAGTGCCAGAGCATTCTGAGAAAGTCACCTGTTGTGTTCACAATACTCCTAACTACATAATAAAGCCCTAGCAGATATATACTAAATTTAGTTATTGTTAACTTTGTTTTCTGATCTAACATGTTGTACAAACCCAGTTTGTATGGTGAGTCTTTGGTTCAATATATTGTCCAAAACATTAACTCAATAATTAGCTAATATGTATTGTGTGAATGAAGCCATCGTTCGAGCTGGTTTCTTGAGGTCAGAGGTAGACCTATGCATGCTTCTTCAACCAATTTTAATAGGAATTATTTTTGATGTTCATGTTCATAGGATTACAGCTTGAATGAAGATTTGCCTGATGGAGCATCCTAGCGTTTTATTCTAGTTTTAAACTCTATTTATTCTCTTAATTTGTTTCATCTACTCAGAGTCTTCAGAATGTCAAAACCATTGAAATACAGCTGGTAAATCTCCCATTATGATTTGATTATGAGGAAGTTGAGCTTCCCCCTCCTTTTTTTAAGCTTCAAATTCTTTGGAAGTTTCCTGCTGTGACTAGTCAAACAAGACATTTCTTTGCTTTGCATCACTTCTCAGCTAAGAAATATTTATGCTCATTCCTTTTATTGAAATCCATCTGTTGCCTGTTCTATTACAGATGACTGGCTGACAACGCCTTTTGTTTTGTCCCACAATGTTCATTGATTCCACAGAAAAAGAGATACTTGTGACTTTTTCCTTTGTCCTTCCTCAACCTTTGACTCTCTGAGTTTCAATCAGGGCAGAGGAAGGCTCCATCTGCTTTTGCATCATCTCTGTTCAGCTTGAAGAAGCGGGTCCGGACAGCTCAATCCTAAAGTTTTATTAAAGTTACAAAGTCACAAGAAGTTTTCCAACCGCCAGCCCAACATCTGGACTTCCCCGATAAGCATAAGAGTCTTCACAAGGGGTTGGACCTTTGGCATTTATGAACGCACAGGACTCCAAACTGACGTCCCTCTTCACTCCTGTCTCATCCCCTCCTTCTCCCATAACCCCCCTTCCTGTGTAATCTTAAAGACTCTGTTTTTCTTCCACCCACAACCAATCTAACACATAACATTTTTATTTATTGCAATTCAACATACAGGAGGAAAGAAATTGTATGTGCCTGCCTGTGTGTGTGGGAGGGACAGGATTCTGTCTATCTATTGGCACTGTAACTCTTTGAAAATGGAACAGAATAGGACCAATGATAGTTGGTTGGGGGTGAGGGGAGATAAGAAGGTGATAAAAGAAAGATCAAGTCTGAAAGTGATCCAGATCAAGCAGGAGCTGCAGACAGAAAAAAGTCTCCAACATTTCCTATAGGAAAGCCATTTGGAGGTGGCTTGGAATGATATCTATTGCTCCATTCTATGCCCACCTTCCTCCTGGTCACATGAACCAGAGCAGAGCTGCAATTAAGGAATCAGAAGGTGGTCCAGAAGTCATAATTTAAATACTTTCCTACCATAGTCCAAGGAATGAGTAAAGATGTCAGGAAGAATTCCAAAAGTATGCCTTGCATGTTTCCCTTATCTTGTTTTTTGATTGTGGAACCTAAATTAGTACAGATAGTAAAGCGCTGGACTTGGCTTGGGCTGCCAAGAGTTCAAGACTCATTTTGGCAGGTAGCTAGAAGCTTGTTCTTTTGAAATATTTATCTGGAAGTTGACCATGCAGCCTGTGCCATCCTGTATTTTTCAGAATTTCTGTAGGATTACAGTGTTTGTTAAGTCACCTTTGAACATCTGTAGTTGCAACACAGGGAGAGAATTTAGGGCAGCTTCCAAGAACCCATAGCTCTCTATAAAGTGTACTACAAATGAAGTATAGTGAGGTACAGATCTTCCTTCTGGAAAAGCCATGTTCTTCATCATTATGTTTGGAAGTTGTTTTTCTGAGACAACTATCCACAAACTGAACTTGTCGAAATATTATGGGACTGCAGCTCTCAAAATTCCCAGAGGGCCATATTGGCTGAGAATTCTGGAAAGAGCCATCCCAGTACTTCCAGAGAGAGTCAGGCTGTGGAAGGGTTGCCTAACAGAGAAAGAAGAATTAAAAGTTACTGTAGGAATTCTAGTAAGAAAATAAGGCTGGGGATGTCCTATCTCTCTTTTGATTTATGCATTCTCTCAATATATTGGATACATCTTACCTTTTTAAAAGAAATATATTACTAGTAATATTTTATAAATACAACAGCAGTGATGGGGGGAAGTTTAGCTGACTGGGGAGGTAAGCAAAGTGTCAGCTTTGGAAAAAAAATCACTTGAACCTTGTAAATGAAATGTCTGCCAAAATAAAAGCCAAGAAAAAATTATTAGAGAAGAGGTCACCTGAAGCTACAGGGCATCTGTTCTAAAGTAGCCTACAATGGGTCCCAGCCAATCATGCTGTCATAGGTGATTTCTTCAGTCATAGCACAGTGCAGGAGTTGAACTCTCCTGTCAGACTTATGGATCAAGACAACTACATCAAAGTGTGCACAAAGTCACCAGAGGTGAAGTTCACCTTGAAGTGGACTTTATTTAGTTTTCAAAACATGAATATACTCAACAAATATCTATATCTATCCGATCCTGTACCATCCCGTCCCATCTCCTATCTATCTATCTATCTATCATCTATCTATCTATCTATCTATCTATCTATCTATCTATCTATCTATCTATCTATCATATCTATATGCCGCCAATCTTCTAATAGACTCTTGATGGCTCACAATCAACATTTTAAAATTTTTTAAACATTTAAAACATTGTTTAACATTAAACCCCTGGAGCTGTCCAACAGTGTTCACATCCAGGGGCTTCCTCTGCAACTCCTCCTCTGCCCTTGAGCTCAGGCAGGTCCAGTGCTGACTTCCTCCTCCCCTCACTGCCAGCCAGCTTCCCCCAGAAGGGGTACCCATTTATCTACTCGTGTTTGCACACTTTTGAACTGCTGAATGGTCAGGAGCTGAGGCAGAACATCAGGAGCTCACCCTGCTGCATGGCAATGCTGGGTCTTGAACTTGGGCCATTGACTTTCCAGCCAGCAAGCCTAGCTCTTAACCGCTTATGCAACCATGCCTCAAAGCCCAGTTTCCTCAAAGCCAATTCTTTTAGACCCAGGTGGGACAGGAAGAAAGGCATTTTTTGTACTGTCAGCCTGGCTTTTAAATTCTTTCCTCAAGATGATTAAAAAATCCTG
The DNA here is from genome assembly GCA_032468055.1 of Acrochordus granulatus. Lineage (NCBI taxonomy): Eukaryota > Metazoa > Chordata > Lepidosauria > Squamata > Acrochordidae > Acrochordus > Acrochordus granulatus. Next base: position 55,698 of record JANHZU010004222.1, read on the forward strand.
GGCTCAGTATTAAAATCAGCCATTTTTATTTCCTTTGTATTTTACTCAAATTAATTTTATTGGATTTATTTATGTTGTGCCATAACATACAATTATGTTATAATTGTATACAAGTATGTTATAATATGTTACCATATTATTGTTATTTTTTTAAGATTGCTTTTTAAATAGCGTGGTATTATTGTAGATTTAGGTTTCCTTAAGAATTTTTCAGTGGTAATGGTGAAAGATGCATGCTTCAACTAGAATAGGCACAGGAAGCTCTCAGAAATATAAAGTATGCTAAACAGCAAATAAAATGGCAGGGTGCATGTCTCATCCAATTGAAAGGAGTAAATGTAGGGAAATCCAGGAAAAAGCATTGGAGAGAAACTGTTGCATATATTTTTTTATATATGCTACATATGCTTCTCCTACAGTAGGAGAAATTTACAACTGTCCATTTGGTGGAATATGAAGCACAGTGTGCTTCTAAGTGCAGCGTTGACTAGTTTTTTCCTCTTTCTTTTGTAAAAAGTAAAAGTATTCAGATTGAAAGCAGACATGTTGTCCTTTGTATACTTCTGACAGGAGAACATGTCTGTGGAAGAAGAGAAACAAAATCAAAAGTGCAGGCCTAAAGGAGCCATTTCTTGTTTTTGAAATGGAGACAATGGAATGGAAAATGCTGAACATCCATTTCTAGAAAGGAGACAACATAAACCTGTGGAAAGAATTAACTTCTTTTGCAGCTCTTGCATAAAACTTTTCTTTCCTATATTCAGTTTAAGCTTGCTTTGTAATTCTCATTTCTCCATTCTGCTTTTTTTACTTGATCCTCAGATGTCTTATATGGCAGGAATTTCACAGAATCTGGTTCAAAAAGTATACTTGGCAGTTTGTCGTCATTTTCAAATACTTTGGTAAAAAGACAAGAAATTTATTTTTCATAAAGATGCTATCCAACTTGTCTTTTTTGATGATGGTTGGACTTGCACTATGGTTTGTTTGACTATAATTTATTGTTTGACTATAATTTATTGTTTGACTATAATTTATTGAATAAATCATAATTGGCTGAATTTGCATAACATGCAAAACCAAAATAAAACAGAGTCAGTCACTATATTCCCAGAGTGTGTTACAAATGTGCTATTAGATGTTCAGATGTACTAAAACACGCCTAACTTCCAGAATCACAATGATGGATTGAAGATGGCTCCACTTTCAGTGGAGGTGACAATCACAGATGAATGAGGAGCTGGCAAATGTATTTGAACTTTGAAATTTCTCTCTGGATTAAGGGGAAGACATGGAATTACCCATATGTGCTCCATACAGAGGGTCCTCACAAGGACATTGTAAAACAGTGGTAACTGGTGGGTTTTAAAGCTCTGGGAACTGAGGGAAAGTCAGTTTTGTCCAAGTTGTGCTTTGGAGCCTTCAGATGGGGACTGGGTTTGCCCACTTCCTCTCATAATCACTGCTTGTTAATTGCTTTTTGAATATTAATAACCTTCAAAATGAGATGTTTCCTTGCATTAGGTGATTTTCCTTCAATCTGCAGTGAAAGAAGTTTCATGTAAGTTTAAGAACTTAAAACAATTTTTTATTCTGGAATAAACAGCAAAAGGACAATTAGAACATTGATTTTGGAAAGTTATAAATGGACTAAAGGATCAGTTGGATAAGAAATAATATTTTGAAGTTAATTATTAGGATTCTTCCTGTGGGTTGTTTAAAATCCTATTAAAATATTCAAAGGTTTTGAATATAAATATAAGAAATCTTCTTATGAGAAAATGTTGTGGATTAGAGAAAAACATGAAAAGAAGAGACTTTGAAGGCTGGACACTAGAAGCAACCTGAAAGAATTAAAGAAAATTCAAGGAAAAGAGACCCAGTAATATAGAATGCAAAAATATTTCAGTTTTGGAAGAATTTGAAGATTTTGGGAACAAGGTACTCAGAAATTTCTTAAGATTGTCGACTACCATAAAAATATAAAAGAGAAGATAGAAGAGGATACAACTGAGAATCAGACTATTTTTGATTTGGAAATGGAAAAAGATGCTGTGCTGGATCTACAAATGAAATCAGTTGATGCCTTAATAATTAAAAGTGACATACAAATAATAAATTAAAAGAGTGATTTGGAACATGATTTTGTAACTTTTTTGGAGTTACAAAAGAGATGTATTACACTAATAAAAGACTGAGAAAAGATGAAAAAAGTTGAAATCAACTTTTGGGACACTATTTACAGAGAATAAACATCAAGATTTTTAAAATAAAAAAAAATAAAGTTGACTTATGTGATCAAGCTTAAAATAGGTATGATGTATTTTTTCTAATAGCTATTAATGTTTTTTTCTTGACCAAGTCTGAATGGCAAGGCTTTAAATATTTGTTTACAGATAATCTTTGGGAAGAAATAATTTTATTTATTTATTTATTAAAATTCTATGCTGCCAATCTCACAAAGGGTGACTATTAGCAGCTTACAATACATAAAAATAAAAACAATATTAATAACAAAGTTAAAAATTGATATATATATTTAAAATTTAAACTAAACAGGGAGAAGGGGAGCAACACACAAGGGGGAGGTGAGGCAACTTAAATCTATTAGTCACCTCCATGATGACATCCTTCCATTAAGACCCCAAGCTAACTGGCAGAGCCAGATCTTCAAGGCCTTCATAAAGGCTAGGAGAGTGGGGGCAGATCTCACTTTGGAGGGCAGGATGTTCCAAAGGGCATTTGGCAGAAAAGGCTGTTTGCCTGGACCCTGCCAACAACAGGGTCCACAGGATTGTCAGGCACAAGCAACCAGGTCCACACTCTAGAGTTCAAAACAGTGTATTGCTAAAAGTCAATGTACAAATATCTTCTCAGTCTGAGGATTTGCACCTGGGTGCTACTAGATAACAGTTAATGGAATTGGGGGGGTTGGCAAAAGGGGGTTGGACTTCTGTTATGTTTTTATAAGGATTCTAAGCTCATTTCACTCCTCCTCCTGACCCTGCCAGCTTCTCTCCTATAGGATTTTTTTCATTTATTTTCAGAGAAAATAACAAGTTATGGCATTAAATATAAAGGAAATGGTTACAAAGTTGGTTTATTTAATTAAAGTTAAAATGTATATGTTATTTCTGGTATGTGTTGAATTGGGAAGGAGTTTCTGAGAGAAGACAAAGAGAAAATGATAAGAAATAAACTTGTGGGACATTATCTGATGGGATTAATGATCATGGTTTGTAATACAGTGGTGCCTTATAAGACGAGATTAATCCGTTCCGGAAGAACGCTCTTAGCGCGAAATGCTCGTCCAGCGGA
>JANHZU010004222.1:59115-76818 GCA_032468055.1 Acrochordus granulatus
CAAGACAGGGAGGCCTGGCGTAATGTAGTCCATGGGGTCGCGAAGAGTCGGACACGACTGCGCGACTGAACAACAAACAACAACAAAGCCTCAGTGGTAGGATTGAAAATGTGATGGAATGTAGTCTGGATTCCTAGGAGGGATGGGGTACATTCCAGAGGATCAAGAGAGAGCTCAGTTCAGATACTCTGTGTGAGAGAAAGAAGATAAAGATATAGTAGCTCCTCCTTAACAGTTCCCAGAGTATATGCTTTATGGGCGTGTTAGTGTACTTTAGTTTGGCAAGATGCTGTCTATGGGTAAGGAACAATCAAGAAATCTGCTTAGAAGAATCACAATATATCTTTCTTGGCTGGTGGAGCCTGATAGAAACTTATTAAAATGTGGTTGATGCAAATTGACAAAGATCATTTTAGCCTTTCTTCCAGAGATTCAAGTGGAGAACATCTACATTATCTGGTACCTGAATCCTCAGAGAGCAAGCACTGCAATTAAGAGCTCCTGTCCATAAACTGTGTGTTCTACCATCACTGTACTAGGCTCCCTCTTCAAGGGGATTGTAATTCAGGTGTACATGGCAAAGAAAGACCATGAGATTCCATGAATTCTGAGTTCTTGCAGATTATGCCATCCAGGATAGCATATTTAGAACACTGTTCATACAGAGACATGTACAAATTGATGTATTTGCTTTTCTTCCCCTCATGTACACTACCTTCTTTGCTTTGAACTCTCAGAACAGAGTTATTGCTGGCTGGCCTCCGAGGGTGTGTAACTCCTCACAGGTTCTAGTAACACTGGAAATGGTGAATCATTTCAAACCAGAGAATGCTAGCAGCTCACATCTGTGTTAGAAGAAAGGACTCAGGTGTGTTCTGTTTTTCTTTTTCATGCAAACCAAAATCTCAGGGGAATGAAGAAAGAAAAGGGGAAGAAAGGAGAGAGTCAACGAGGGAAACAGAGGATAATAAAACCAAGAGTCGCTGTCCAGCTGTGGAAATAATTCCTCCACTTGCAAGCTTTGAAGTGTTTTCTGTCTCTTTCTTTCTGAAATGCATTCTGACAGCACATAGGTAAAGATGGGAAAAATCCTCTTCGTTTCATGTCTTGTCACCTTGAGTCAAAATAAAACAGCCATTTTTCCCCCTGACCTCCTAAACTTTCCCAACACCTTGGTTAAAAAAAACCACCTATACTTTTTCCTCTTGTCCCTCTCCTCTCACCTTTTGTTTTTATCATCATCATTTTAGTGATCCCCCCTTCCATTCTGTACTTTAAAGCCTTGGCAATGTCTTAGTTCATGAGTCACTTCTTCTTTCTTCCTCCCCATAAACGTTTTTGATACTAGGAGTTATTTCAAGCAGCCGATCCAACTGGGATAGTTTGGTCGGTAAGTCCTGGAGATGCAGCATCCATTTTTATGAAGTGCTCATCTAGACCAAAATGGGTCTGCCCAGTAAGCTACGTATTCATTGGCCTGTAAGTTTGGCTTCATGTTTATTTATTTTATTTGTATCTCACCTTTATTATTTTTATAAATAATTCAAGGCAATGAACACAACTAGGACTCCTTTTCCCCATGACAATAACCCTGTTATGGGAGAGCTGAGGGAGAATGATTGACCCAAAGTCACCCAGATGGCTTTCATGTCTAAAGTAGGATAACTCACCACCTCCTGGTTTTTAGCCTGGTGTCTTCACTACTAGGCCAAACTGGCACATACATTACTTTATACTCTTTTCAAGGAAAGAATGCCAGTAAGGATAATATCCTCATTCTATCTTGCCATTCTCTTCTTTGGGAATTGTTCAGATAAACGTCGGCCTCCCTGTGAGGGAGACTCAAGATGAGGGCAGGCAATAACATGATTAAGAAAAGCACAGCTGATGGTCCTATGGGCTTTCATCAATTGATCCATCAGCTAAATTTGCAGATAAATTAATAAAGCATCTGTAGTTTGAAAATATGGTACATTTTTTTTAAACCAAAAGATGCTGCTGCTGTTGTAGCTGGCACCATTTTAGAAGAGGTTATATCTAAGGTGTATGTTGATTGGAAGTGAATTACTGCCATAGGTTGAAGCATCAAATCAAGTGAAGTCAGTTTAATATACTAAACTGATTTGGGCAGAAAGAGTGTAAGACGGGGTTCTTAGGAGAGGCATCTGCAAGAGAGGAGTGTCAATAATGTCAAAGTGAAAAATCATCACATCTCTCTTGATTTTTTGACACTTCCTGCCCTGGCAGTTGCCCCAGACACCCAACTAATAAGAAAACAAAAACCAGAGACTATTACATGAACTGTTTGCTACAAGTTTCCTCATTATCAGTGAAGCACTCTGCCTCCTCAGTGGATCATAGAAAAGTCTCAGTTTTAATCAAAGTGAAATATACTGGTTTTACATAGAAAACAGTTCAGTTGCTGGAATTCTTGTAATCTCATTTCATTTGTCTCAATAAATCTTCCTAAGAAAAAGTCTGAGAATTGTGCTTGGAAAGAATCTGTTTTGGTTTCGAGATACTGCTAGACAGCTATGAAGAATTTTTTCACATACACAAAACTTTCTGAATCAACAAATGGACCTGAAGGCATTTCAGAAACATGACTCAGTTCAGCTCTGCTATCAGGTTGTCTTTAAACTGAATCTTCAAATCGAATCTTTGCACAACAATGACATCCACAGAGACGGTGTGAGAAGACATATACGCATGCCTGTATAAAATAGCATGTGCCTTACTATTCACATAGGCTATACATGAATAAGCAGACAATACATGAATAAGCTATACATGAATAAGCACGTGTATGCAGCTACATACTCCTGAATCAAACAGCTGCACCGTTTAATTTAATAAACGTTATTTTTTATTTTGTAGATTAACTGTAGTTATATTATTTTTTCAAGTTATTAAAAACCCCAGAGGAATGAACAATGAACATATGAAAGATAAATCAAATATATAAACTAAATATATAAACTATTTATATAATAAACTATGTTATATAATAAATATAAATATATAAATGTTAAATATCCATTTGAAAGGATTGATAAAATGCTAGAATTAGAACTGAAGTCACAGATCATCTGAACATGACCCTGTTAATACTGTAAAAATATTCTGCTGCAGGTTTCCTGATTAGATTTCCTAGAGGTTACTTCACCTATGAAATCTCTAGGAGCAAACAGACACCAACAGATTCCAAGGCAATCAGTTGTCTTGTGGAACAGTTTTTACTTCTTCTTCGTCATTTGAACGTCTTAATTCGGACCATCAACTGGGTGGAAGCCCTTCAACTATTTTAAGTTAGCTATGATATCACCACTTAATCATTTTTACTCCAGGCTAACCAAAGCCTATCCAGCCATCTTTGTTGTCCATTTTCGGACACGTTTCTCTTTGCCATTATAAAGACATTTGTCAGGCAGCACAATTATTTACCCTTTATCCCCTACTAGTTCTCATTCAATCTGATGAAAGGCATTTGCTTTAGAAATTCTTTCAAAGGAAAATAACATTTCAGAGAAATTCTCATGAGCAAAGTTTCCCTCTGTCTCTCTCTGTGTGTCTATGTCTGGGTCCTTCTCTGTGTATTTCTTTTATTTCAGTATAAAGTGGTCAAGGGGTGTAAATGAATGTCTTTCTTTCACTGAATGACCATTCACTGGTGTTCAGGCTCTTTGCTTTCCGTTCAGTCCAAAGGGAATTTGTCCTTTGGGCTCTTGCAATACGTCCACAAATAATGTGAAGAATTTCAGAAGCAAATTGTCTTCCTTTTATGGAAATGATAATTTGGTCATTATGTTGCTATTCCATGCTAATAATTAGTAATGGAGCAGGAGGAGGAGGAAGAGGAAAAGGAGTAGCAAATGATGTGAAGACATTTTCCTGCACCATAATACTGTTCATTTGGCATTTTTATTGTTTTTCTTGTGTGAATGTAAGCATTATGATTCATAGTTTATGTATAATAATGTATGGCCATGTTCAAACAAACCATTATTTGATACAATGCATGAATCTAGCCTTTGGCAAAATTAATGTAAGAAAAAAAATATCTGGAATTGTCAGGACAGGCAAAGAGAATTATTTTGGTCTTGGGTCTGAAAATGTTAGGAGGGGTCCTGTAGCAGCTTTAATTCCTTGATTTTTGAAAGACTTTGGAAGGCAGAGAAAAAAAGATATTTTTTTAAAAGAGAATAGACCATTCCCCTTCTTATATGTTTTCACTCGAGAGGAGGAACACAGATGTTCCCCACTCTACATTTTCACTCACCAAACGGTATGAGTCACAAGGCAAGAAGAAATTAGGACATGATCTTGACCCAGCTCCAAGGTCCTGAGAACTGCTCAAAGCCCTTGGTCCCCGAAGCTTGAGTGGGTGAACCGAACTTGCCCACGAGCAGCTATGCATTAAGGGCCTGATCCTAAGCCCACTGAAGTCAATAGAAAGACGCACATTGTCCTCGAGGGGCTTTGGTTCAGGACCTCAGCAAGGAGATGAACCAAAGAGCAAACATGTGTTAAGTGGCCAACGTTCATCTTTTACTTTTCATTTTTGCCTTCCTGATAGAATACCGAGCATCCTAAATCCACTGAGTCATCAATACAATTGAATGTTGGTTTAATTAGGCATCTGTTCTGATATCTCCTATATTTGGCTTGGACAGAAAATTCCTGGATTATGCTGTGACATATAGTTCTGTTTTGAAGAATTTCTACACTAACTATGCTGATACCATGGGAAGTGTGCCTTCTCTTCTTCCATCATAAACATAAAAAGTGACTTGGGGTTTTGGAGCCAAGGGGCAGTTTTTTTTCTTAAACTATGTTGCCATGTGAATAATACAGACATGAGGAAATAACCTCAACTGGATCAAGAAATGGAGTCATTAACAGCTAAATCAAAACTGAAGGGAGCCTAGGGGCTCTAAAACTGGAAGATCTTGCAATTAAGTCCCCTGTCACTGTGTTGTGTGAAAGTAAATGAGACATTTGATGGGTGGTCATTCAAAATGAAAATGAAATCCTAGCCTCAAAAATACAAGAGTTCTCTAGATCTCTGGTTCTCTCTATATCCTATATCTACATAGACAATAAATAAGAACCAAAAAGAAATAGAGATGAGTTGCCAAAATCCCAGCTCAATTTGTAGTGGTGGCAATCCTGATCAGGCCTGTATGTTTTTTTAATTAAAAAAAAACTCTGGTGGACAAAGGAAAAAAAATAAGAGGAAGGCCAGCTATAATAAAGAATTACAGCAATGAGGTTAACAGATCTGGTTTTGAAAGACTGATATAGTGACAAGCGTGCTTGTGCATCCTGTTTTTGTTTTATTTTTAAATACAGATTCAAAACCCAAATTAGAACTGTGGAATTGGTTCTAAATTTTGGAAGGGTTTAGGTTAAGCACTAGAAAGAGCTAAATATGAGTACAACAGCAATGGAATAAGTATGCTTAAAAGCAATATTATCTTCAGAAATTCTAACCAAGGCTGCGTTCTCACCCTTACTATAATACTATAATATCTATCTATCTATAGATATAGATATTATCTCTCTCTCTCTCTATCTATCTATCTATCTATCTTTCTATCCACCCATTCACCTACCTACCAACCTAGTACTGTGCAAAAGTCATAGGCCACCACCCACTTTGTTTTAGCAAAGTTTTAATGATCACAGATAATTATTTTTCGGTCTCTGTATTAAGATGCAAACAGAAAATACAGGAAAGATGTACACAAAATTTAAACAAACACAATCAGAACAAAATGGCTTCTTTAGGCCAAAGTCAGTATTCAATAATCAGGACTAAACACTGGTCTTTTTAGCCTAAGGAACCTGTTTTTTCTGCTTTTTCCTGTTTTTGAATACTGCATACACATTTTCTGTATTTTCTTGTTGTATTCTCATAAAGAGACTGAGACATAATTATATGTGGTCATTATATCATTGCTAAAACAATACATCTAATGGTGGCCTAAGACTTTTGTACAGTAGAGTGTGTGTGTGTGTGTGTGTATGTATGTTGTAGGTAAAAGAACAGATAGACAATAGGAGACCCCCAAGTCATCCACTTAGCTTCTTGTCTCTTTTTTCTTACATATTAATTGGGACATTAATAGAAATAAGAGCATCATCTTGAATATGGGAAGTGAAAACAAAAAGACATCTTCTGAATGTCTTCATTCATTTGGGACATGAAATCTTCTGAAGTGCAACATTCACTAGATTTCCTAAAAGAGTTCGGGGCACTTTTCCTGTTATGTTACCAGCCCACCATGGAAGAGAGGCTCAGAAAGAATTACATTTTTTTCTGATTTGAGATAGGTCTGAGGAGCTGGAACGCATTTTCCATCTCTCATTCTTGGATGTTTTCATTAAACACCTAGGAAAACATCTGTTGCTGTGATGCTTCATTATAGCCTATCTGAAACATAGATTTGGCCCTGGAATTTATTTCAAAGCTATATGCAAAATATGTGAAGTGTGCTTTTCCTCTGATAAAGCTTTGGGGAGATATTGAGAAAAGCCAGAACTTAGCGTCCGGCACTGCTATTAAGCAGCTGTTAAAGAATCTTCCAATTTGCCACAATTACAAGACAGTAGCACAATTCCACATATCAGTATAGCAGTAACTGACCTTGCATTTTCCAGCTTCATTAATTTACCTCCTGTAATTGCACAGTCACAAAATATATTGGGGAAGGGAATGACACAGTTGCTTCTATTGAAAAATGCAAATGGGGGTTTCTTTCATTTGGGGTTCCTTATTTAAAGGAAAAGAGAGATGATTGCCTATGAGACAAACACTGAGATTCAGATAAGAAATGCAGCTTTTGTGCTTGAATACCACTGGATTTCACCCATAATAAAAATTAGTAGAATGCCCCACTGTCTAGCACAATATATAAATGAAGCTAGATGCTGGATTGGTTCTAGAACTCGATATTTAGAGCCAAGGACTTACACAGTTAGACTCACTGGGTCTCCAGTCCTTCAACTGTCAGCCAGGAAGAGCTTGAAAAGGAGATATGCCAATGTGTCTCAACCTTGGCAGCTTTCAGATGGGTGGACTTTGACTCTCAGAATTCCCCAACCAGCCTTGCTGATGGAGGATATTTGACTTAATATTCTACAGGTAGTACTCGTCTTATGACCAGTCACTTAGCAGCTGTTCAAAGTTACGAGGGACCTCCTTGCAGGTATTTACAACTGGATTCAAAGTTCCAATGGTTGCCCCCCACCCATGGTCATGTGACCGCATGTTGGGTGCTTGGCAGCCGAGCCTTATTTACAGCACCCTGTGGTCATGTGACCTCATTCTACTCTACATTCTAGAGTTAATATTTGACCGTGAGAATACCTGCCTTGTATCTTTGGGCCTTAAGCATAGAACAACAACTATAGGTTCTTAGAACCTGGCACAGTTGTAAGCTCTCTGTTGGACAGAGGTGTAAAGTCCCAGACCATGCAATGGCCTGAGATTCATCCAGATTTCCTTGATTTTCCATTTTTTAAAAAAAACAACATATCATGGAGATCATCTTAATCTTCTGACCAAATCCTCCAGTTAGGCCCAATGCAGAGAATGATGTAGGACCTCATAAGAATTTCTCTAAAGACTAGTAATATTTGTCACAAGTCTTTTACTAACATCTGCTTGTGTTTATGAGATGGACTGATGAAATCCTGCCAAGTCAGATTTTCTGCTGGTGAAAATTAGAAGAGGCAACAACATGAACATTAATAAATTATGAAATGATGACAAGCTTACTTGGTTGGGAAGGCTGGATCTCTGTGGCTAGAGAGCTTATGAAATCTGATCACACATATCTTGTTGATTGGCTTGAGTCTAGTGTACCATTTCTCCTCTGTCTGACATTCACATCCCATAGCCCAATGTAGCATTTGGTTAAAATGAATAATTAGGAAGGTAACAGGTTCAGCTAGTGTTCACATTTAAAAAATAGGGGGTAAAATAGGGCATTTTCTCATGAACCAGCCTCATTTGCTTCCACGGTTCTTAATAAAAGAAAGTAGTAAGAAGCAAGTTTGTCTTCTGACACATCTTTCCCTGTTGGCTATAAGAAGCCACACAAGCAGATTGCAATTTGCTCTAAATTAATTTCATCTAACATGTTTGACAAATCTTTCATACACACAATTACTTAATTATTTAATACTCTACATGTATTAAATAATTAAAAACCTACATGAAATTATGGAAACCTACATGAAATTATGTCCTCCAGAGCTGTTTATTAGGCGAGTGAAACTGTTATCAAACAGATTTGCCATATGGTATAGTTTTTGCTCCCCAGCTAGTAGAAACATACAGAAATATGGTTCAACTGCTGACCAGTTTGGTCTAGTGGTTAAAGCACCAGCTAGAAACTAGGTGAATTCTAGTACAGCTTTAGGAATGAAAGCTGGCTAGGTGACTTTGGGCCATCACTTTGTCTTATTTCATCCTATCTCACAGGGTTGTTGGGGGGGGAAATAGAAGAGGAAGGAGTATTTAATAATTAAGTAATTAAGTTCATCACCTTGCATTGAACATACCTTATTTATTTATTTTATTTATTTATTTATTGAATTTATATTGGCAAAATTAATACTTTGCCTCTAAAGTAATAAAGGTGGGATTAAAAAAAGAATAAATAAATGAAGAACTGAACAAAATGGATCCCTTGATGCTGTTGCAACCTGCTGGGTTCTCCCCTATCCAAGATCTCTTCAAATATCCTGCAAATAGCAAGTATTTGCCCACTGATATTGAGTGGGAAGAAGGGGTTGAAAGCTGGGGGAGGAACTTTCACAAAATTTACCATGAAGAAATAATTCAGCAAGACTGAGTGAACCTATTAGAGCCATGCAAGAATTTTAAACATTGCTCTGAAGAAACACTTTGCATCATAAAGGCTGTAAGCCTAATCAAGGCTTTTCTTCTGAGCTTCTTGTCTGGCATTTCCAGTAGCTTGAAAAAGAACTGATTCCAATATAATTTTTGATAATTTTTGGCCCTACAAAATGAGATGGGCAGTCTCATATCCTATTCTCTCCACAATGTATTTTGATCCATTGTATTCATTGTTGGCTACCTTTCCCCCTCTCTTTTTATCCTCTTCCTTTCTCTCATGTTTCCACATTTATCAAATACATCTGCAGATTTATTAACCTTGATCCATTCAGCTTCCCTCTGTGGCTGTGAGTGCTAGCACCTCTTTCATTCTATCATTTTGTTTTATCCTTCGACTCATATTTCACACATTATTGGGATTCCTCCCAGATTAATCCTATAGTAAGTGTTTCTGATGCACTTAATATTCATAGCAGCTAGAACATTTTATGGTGAATTAAATGCATATTCAATTGGAAATGGAAATTTTATTACTGGTCTCATTTAAAGAATATTCTTGGAGAATATCTCCATTAGTGGTGGTTTATCATATGGCTTTAAAAGTGCTACAAGGAAATGCAAAGAGGGAATGTTCTCCATTCCCTGCTACGGCATTCCCAGGATTTTTGGCTGGCCATTATGAAAAGAAACAAAAGGCTGGATTGAATGGGTCTTCAGTTTGATGAATAAACGTGTCCTCTGGATGATCAGAAATTCTGAGGACAAGGATATGTTTTGATGTGTCCTGCATTCTCTGCATTTGGCCATAATTCTCTGTTCCTTATCATAAGACAGCAAACAAAGAAGGATCTTCATGTAGTTCAGGCCCAATCACAGACCAAAGTTTTTCTACAGAATGATCTCATTGTTCTCCAGCTGAGAGAACCAGATGATTCTGAAGTTTCTTCCCAAGTTTCTCCTTGCAATCAATATTCCAAAATATGTTACATACTTGTTGACTATTTTGCATAATTTAGTTGATTTGGTTACTGAGTTAACCCTTTCCTGTGTTCATACAATATTGCAAACCATAATGATGATCAAAAGGACTACTTCACTCAACCTTCTTACACTGGATGGACTAGCAGTAATCATAAAAATTCATAAGTAAGCAGTTATTATAGAAACCAGAGGAAGTTTTCAAAGATTTCTCATCTAAGAAAGTTCTCAGTCAAAAAATAAATCCTACTGTAATTATGGTGAACAAAGCCTGATATGATTGGGATTCATAGAAGAATAAGTGGTAAGGCAGAAAAGGAAACATAACCTGATTAGTTCTACCTGTCACTGTGGACTGTTATTTCTGGTCTTTGTAAAATAATACCAATATATTTTAAATTTAAAGAAAAAGGATGCAAAGAACTGGTAGTAACACTAATAAGATAATATGGGAAAATGGAGGCTGAGAACCAAGGAAATAAATGAAGAAAAAGAGTATGAACTATTATTCTCTTGTACTTGGGGTACATTAATTTTGGCTTCTGCAATGAAGAATGGACTGGGCTTGATGGTCTAAAAGTCCCCTTATAATTTCTATGATTACACAAATATCTCAGATATAAAAGAATACTGAGCTTTCTCTCTGAAATCTTCTACATTGGCAAGAGTATTTGCTATACTAAAATAACAATATTCTCACAAATCTGGAAAATGTCCTTAGTTTTAGTACACTCTTTGTTTGATCTCTGGTTTTGCTTTTTCTGTTGTCACAGCTATTCCCCATCTGCCATCCTTTGGCAAAAAGGTTGAGAGTAAAAATTTGGGTTAAAAATAAACTTGAAGTAGGACAGAATGCACAAGAGCCTCATTCTTTCAAAATGTGGTACTTAAGAGCAAATAAAATAAAGACATTGAAGGAAAGCCTCATGGTGCATATTGCTTCATTGACATCATCTGTGCCATGTCCTTAAAAGTCATTCTTCTATAATACATAATGTAATATAGGTAATATAGACTAATGTTGTATTTTCTTTAATATTTTTAAGCTCCTCTTCCCTGGATGCCTATTGCCATGTTGTTACCTTTCTCATGTATCTGCATCTAGGCATGGGTATCAATCAAGGAGCTGAGAATTGTCTCTAAAATGAAGAAATGACAAACTGTTCAAAGCTCTGTGTTGTCCCTCTACAGCATGGCAGGGATTTTTGATCAATGACAGATCTTCCTCTGTCACCCTCTCACTTGTGATGATTTACTGACCTGAAATATAATTAGCAACAATTGAAGAGGATTGCAATTTCGGAGAGGATGGCTTCAGGAGCCCACAAGACAAGATGTCAGATGGCAAGGACAAAACCAAAGCCTAAGGACCTCTGATAAGGGACAACTTTGCTAATGAGTTTCTTCTAGAACAACATGGTATTGCTACTCTACTAACATTCACATTAGTCTCCATCTAAACAACAGGCTTTCCCCATTATTCTTAAAAGCTAGATTGAATTATATGTGTACAACTATGCTATTAAAAATTTGAATAATGGACATTTCATTTTTAACAGTTGGTAGAACCTCACTGCCTCTAACTTGCAAAGAGCTTCATCTACCCAATTAGATCAACAGAGATAGTATGAAATTCATCAGGTTCACTTCTCCTTTAGACTTTATCTACATTCTTAAGTTAAATGTTGAATCTGGTTTTGTCCATGGGCAAAATGATACAATGGTCTAATCTGAGATTAGGAAACTTTCCAGTTTTATTTAGTTATAGAAAATAGGGGACAGTGTATTTGAATTTTTTTTCAACTGTATGGTGTACAACTCTATCATATTTGGGCTGCAAAATCTGAAAGTGTCAAGGAACATATTTTCTGGCACTACTTTACTCCCACATAGGATTCATCCAGATATGGAACTCCTCCTGAATTGAAGAATGGAGTATATTCCTCTCAAAGGACAATGCCCAGGTAATATCCATATGATGTATAGTTTCTAAGTCACCAACTGCACCTAAACCAAAATTTGATTCCTTTTAAGACAGCTATGCCTTTAGCAAATTAGAACCACTTTGAGTAGTTGTGTCTTGCTGCCTTCGTCCCAACTGAAACATTGCTACCAGTTTATGCAAAAAGGAACAGAGAGGAAATTTCAGAGAAGCTAAAATGGGTTGCAGCACAATTTTTTGCAAATGAAGCATCCATCTGTTGACAGAATGGGGACGCACTTCCACAGCTTGGAATTTTTTAATAATACCTCGGGAGAGTTGCCGGCAAAGTTTGGACAAAATATAATTAGTTTGCACAGTTACTAAAGCCCAATGAAAGGTTTTAATTTGTATGGAGATCTCCTGAAACTCAAGATGCCTGGTTTGTGGCATTTCTACCACTGGCCAGAACGACGTGAGTCAAGCAGAATTGCAGTGGTTTCTATATTTATTGAAGAAATTAAATTATTGTCCCATGGCCATCTTTACAGGTAAAAAGGAAGAAAAAAAAGAATACCACAATCTGGAAAGCTCAGATACTCCTTCTCAAAATATATACATGTGCACCTAAAATGCATCTAAGTTTCTTCCATGCCAAGAACGATAACACTGCCAATTTCAATAAACCCTGTCCTTAGAGATGAAATTAACATCTCAAGCACTATATACCAAGCAAGGAATCCCAAGGAAGAGTAAGTAGATAGAAAAAGGGTTTTTTTGGGGGGGGGAGAGGAGCTGGCACAGGTGTTTCTTCAATTGTCTCTCTTAGAATGAATAAATATCTAAAGAATGTGACAGTCAAAGTAAAGCAGCATTTTTTGTTAAGCCTGGAAGCATATTGTGAAAATGAAAAGTGAAACATGTTACATCAAAGGTGTTCTGATGTGAATTATCTAAACACTGTAGATATTTAAATACTCAAATCTTACTGTTGAATTGAAATGCCAGGCACAGCACTTAGAAAACCTCAAGTTATTCTACCTGTTTTGCTACTCTTGTATCACTTGCTCAGTTGAATAGTCCACACTCTGATCAGTATTAGGACACTTGTTCTCCCACGTAGCCTTCCATCCAGATTATATTCCCATCATAATGGCCCCTACATCTTTCTTATTTATCCTCCAGAAGCACAGTTTCTTCAGTGATTATGCTTAGCGCAGAGTAATAGATCTATTTGAGATG
This sequence comes from Acrochordus granulatus, assembly GCA_032468055.1. Lineage (NCBI taxonomy): Eukaryota > Metazoa > Chordata > Lepidosauria > Squamata > Acrochordidae > Acrochordus > Acrochordus granulatus. The sequence continues at coordinate 72,126 of JANHZU010004222.1, forward strand.
TATTTGATTCATTTTCTAAGCTGGGTATTCTTTGAAATGCACACTTCACTGTATTTTGCAGAGAGACCAGTGTTTCTCAACTTAAAATTAATTGAATGGCTGTATGTCAAGGACTACCTTTAGCTGCTTTGGTCCAGCAAGTGAGAGCACTATGACAATTGGAATCTCTGCTTTCATGAGATTTGAATCAAATCTTATCATCCTCCAAATTTTACTTTATTTATTAAATGTGTATACCACGCTTTTCATCAGCAAGAGTGTATGGGCAGGATGCAAATGTAATGTGGTAGAGGCATACTTATATGAATGCAGTTGATATGCATTGGGCCAGGCACATTGGAACAGGTTTATGGGTACATGTTGGAGTAATAAAGTGTGGGGGGTTATCAATAGCCATGGACCCAATTAAACAAGAAATAACTTTTCTGCATTTCTGAAAAAAAGCTTACATTGATAGCAATGGCGATATCCCTGAAAATATGAACACAAAGGTAGTGCAAAGAAAAGCAATTGGATTTGGCAACAGGATCTACTTTGGCACTTTGAGCAAAGCATCAGAGAAGAGGTGATTCACCCCAGAAAGCACTGAGGCTGAGCAAATCCATTTCAATTGGCTCTTTGGCTTTGATGCAAGCTGCTTCTTTGCACAAAGAAACGAAGCCACGACTACTCCAATCAGCAAGGAAAGGCATTATGCCATATTTAGGACTGCTTTTCAACAGACTAATTCCATTGAAGCTTTGCAGCATCTGACCAAATGCCTTCAGAAAGGATTTTTTTTCACAATTAAGACAGTAGCAATGGAAAAAAAAGAATAAACTTCTCTCTGTTGCTCCTTGCTTAGAGGTGAAGCAGGGTTCCCTGTGTCTGCTCAGTTGGTTTTTTTCCCCCTTTATTTTAAACGTTCACCTATTCATTGCCTTCTTGCAATTAATCTCAAGTCTACTTTAGGCTTACAGGACAAATTCAGGCCTTATCTAGCAACCAGCTATGCTGGCTGAGGAATTTTGGGAGTTGAAGTTGACACATCTTCAAGTTGCCAAGATTGGACATGCCAGGTTTTGATGGAGTGGGGTTATTTTCTACAGGCTTTGTGTTAATCCAGAAAATGAATTTACCTGAAACTAAGTTAAGCATGTGCACTTAATATTTCTGTACTTGAAATTTTGATAACACATGTTGTATAAAAAGAAATGGGAAACTAAGTACAAATAAAATCCCTGACCCTAGCTGATGCCTTGTAGTCTGTATAACAGGCTCAAAAACCTTTTCTGTCTTCTCCGACAGCAGGAGTTCATGCTCACTCTCTTGCCTCAGAAATGTGCCTCAGAAGCCACAGCGGATCGCCAGGTTAAACATAATACAGTGGTATGAACTGCTGCCAAATTAATGCTGGCCATAATATAGTTTACCTCATTACACAATGGCCACCAAGATGCCATCTACTCTAAAACAATTGGTCTCCAAAGTCTGCTGCTCATCTTCCAAGTACCTGGGCAATAATAAATGGGTCATATCAAGCAATAATGGTAATGGAGTTACAGCTCAGAGCTCATGCTATGGCAAAGCGGTAATCATTTCAAGAGTAAACAAGGAGAGGGTTGACTTGTCAACAGTTGAGTCTGGTGAAAAGCTTCAGTTAATTTAACTGACACCCAGAATAGTTTGTTGGCTTTTAGATTAAGATCTTATTCGGCAGGAAAATTGGAGAAACCAGAACTCAGATTTCTGACCAGTTGAAGCTTCTCTGGTCTAAAAAACACTGAGCGTACAGAGATGGAAGAAGGAAGGAAGAGAGAAAGGAATCTTAAATTAAAAACTAATGGCAAGTGTAGAATATTCATACATTTAGATCTATGCATCAAAAATATTTGATTTGGTAGTTTGATAGATTTAGATTGATATATTCACCTAGTAAATGTTATGAGCATTAGTCCTTGCAAAAGTAGGCAAACAAGATGAGGGCTATTGCTTACTCAGAGACAGCGCTCGTTTCAATTGATAATGCTTTTTGATATAAGCAGTTCCTGGTGATAAATTTACCAAGTCCCAAATATGGCTGTGCCAAATTTGACAATACAAGATTCTACGGAAAGAGAAAGCTGTAACTGTGGCAACTCTGGATTAGCTGGATTTAGACTTTCTTCCACAGAGCACTCTGTTATTTTATGTAAGGACTCTCGCCAACGTTGTAAAGCAACTCAACTCATAAATGAAACCACTCTCCTTAAAACGTTTAACTGGCTCCTAGATGTCTACGTTGTTTAGACTTCCTGCTGGCTCCTTGTGCTGGGCCAATTTAGACCATGAATTAAAAGAGCTTGAGGCTCACTTGGTTTCAGACTTAGCAACTCTACAGGTTCCATTTCTACAGCATGTGACCCTTTTGGGTCACCACCATTGTTAACAGACAGAAATGTCTGTCACTTGAGCCCAGTTATAAAATAATTCGGCATTTTCACCGAGCGAGTGTTGCTCAGTGAAAGTGGACAAAGCTGAACAAAGTGTTCTGGGGGGAGAGGAATTCTACAGGTGCTTCCCACACCTGTTTTTTTTTCTTGACCTTCAATGTTTTCCTTTACTGATGCCTGCTCACTTGGCACTGCTGAAAAAAAAGTCCCTGATCAGCCATTTGAGTGATCTCAGCCCCTTCCAGGATTCTGACACTAATAATATTATCTGCCAAGCTCCCAGCTTCTGGACTGAATCTGTCCAGCAAGTGCCAATGCTGACCTTCCTGACACTCTCTGGGCTTCGTCACATCTGATGTCATGATATTTGCTTGCTCAGGATGAACACATCCTGTCAATTAGAGCTTCTCAGCTCCACACTAATGAAGGCAAGCTGTGTTTCCATCAAGCGGCAACTGAAGAAAGAGGCAGAAATACGGGGAGTCTACAAAGACATTTTCAGTCTTCTGCATATTAGAGAAAGGAAAAGGGAGACATCTTTGTCAGTGTGGAAATTAACATTTGCAAATTATTGATGATTTTCTGTAAACTGTGGTCAAGAATACCACAGTCTTACAATTCTTCGAGGAGGAAGAAGAGGATGAGAAATAATTTCAGGAACAACTACTTGTGTTTCATTTTAAAATATTCCCTACTTATTCTATTTTATTATTGCCTTCAAATCAGTCTTCATTCCTGGCAACGGCCTTGACAAGTCCATGCAGTTTTTTGACAAGGTTTTTCAGAAGTGGTTTGCCATTGCCTGCTTCCTAGGGCTGAGAAGGAGTGACTGGGCCAATGTCACTCAGCTGGCTTTGTGCCTAAGTGAGACTAGAACTCCCGGTCTCCCAGTTTCTAGCTTGATGTCTTCACCACTACACTGAACTCTCTGTATTGACACTCTATACTACTTAGTGTCTGTCTCATTTCTTCCCAGAACTTTAAAAGTTGAGATGCAACAACACATACAAGTGATCAAAGGCAAATACTAGAGACACAAAATAATTTACTTTGCATAATAGGTCATTAGCCTAGAAAACTGGTTGCAATATGCCGCTATCTTAATTATTTAATAAACCATATTAAAAATGAACACATAATCATGTATGCATTCCAAGGGATTAGAAATACCAATTTCAGTGGATGGATTGAAGGGGAAAGAGACAATTTAATTATTTTGTCTTTATCTGTTTGTGTTTGCAGCTTCGAAGGCCTATTTTCTGTAAAACAAAAGAAAGGCAGCCTTTCATGCAACTCCTGCTTTGGCCTCCATTCAAGGCCAGTGCTAACTTATTCTGTCTCTCAAATTGTTCAGCCAGGAGATCCTTCGTGGTCCCCTTAAGTACATTAATATGCAATGTCCTTTGCAAACAAAAACTCCACTGCTCTTGCAAGGGATTTAGAATGAAAGCCAGCCTAGAATGAAGACATTTGTAAAAATATCCTAGAATCCTAAGGTCCTGAATTTTGCTGAAAGATTGGTTATAGCCTGCAATATCATTTGATAGAAATTTATCATGCTGGCACTAAGTAGAAGTATTCGTGATGGGAAGCCAGTTGCTAGAAACATTTGGTTCTCCAACTCTGATGCACAAGCTATACCTTCACCCATTTGACAAATAGCTCAATCACAGAACAGGTTTAATGGTATTGTGGGAAGATTGGATGCACCAGGTAATATAAAATTTAGAAACCATGCAGATTGAAATATATGTTCTTTTAGGGATGGATGGCTCATACCGTTTCTGGTTTGTCTGAGTTTCATGTGTATTCAGTCATATATTAATTCAATTTTATGTTTTTAAAAAAAACATGAAAATATATATTTAAACTGACATCTTCACTGACAGAAGAGAATAGCTGTAGCTCAGGGTTAAACTGTGGAGTCCTTGGTGCTCTCTGAGCTTGGTTGTTTTCTTGCAGACATTTCATTACCAAACTAGGTAACATCTTCAATACTGCCATCTTTACTATAATTATTTGTCACTATAATTTTTCTGCCCAGAAGCTGTAAGAAATCCCCAACATCATCACAACACTTTGTATGTTTAATAATGATGATTTAGTTGGCCAACACTTTGCTTTAAAAACCATAGAGAAAGGACTATAGTATATTTATTTATTTAACACATCTCTATGCTGCCAATTTCTGAAGAATATATAAGTGCATCCCTTGAAGAAAAAAATACACAACCACTGGAACTGCATGGCAGAAAAACTGAACCATCAGTTTTGCAGAGAGG
>JANHZU010004222.1:91605-102554 GCA_032468055.1 Acrochordus granulatus
AGAAGAGAAGAGAAGAGAAGAGAAGAGAAGAGAAGAGAAGAGAAGAGAAGAGAAGAGAAGAGAAGAGAAGAGAAGGACAAACTGAATCAACCAAGACTTTATAGAACTTACAAATAATAGAACTTTATAGAACTTATTTCCAAGATAGAGAAAGACACATGTTTCTCTTGCTGGAGAAAAGCTATTATTCTCCAATGTCTCTTAGAGCCAGTTTGGTCTAGTGGTTAAAGTAACAGGCCAGAAACTGGGAAGTCATGAGTTTTAGTCCTGCCTTTTGTATATACACAAAAGCTCTCTGGCTGCAATTATACCAACATTCTTTTCCATACCTTTATCGGCATTATTTTGGGAAGTATTTATATGTGCATGCAACTTTATTCATGAGCTGCAGCTTTTATCTGTGCACATAAAATACAAGGGACCCAGCATATATAATTATTTTGTGGTATTTTACTAATGCACGCAACCGTAAAAGTTAGATGCTCTTTCCAAATGAATATTGGTGAGCATGTGCAAGTAACTTCTGCAGCAAAAAAATATTTGCTGAAGACCAGAATTCAAGACCATGGACTAGTTTCACTTCATCTGTGCTTGTACTTCTAGGTTCCCTTGATGGATTTACTATTTCTACTTCGTTGGGCCTAATTCCAGGTTTGTCCCTGTGAAGTGCATTTCAAATTTAATTTAGAGCTTGTAGTAGTTTATCATATACATCTAGGATGCTGGTTAAAAATATGCAAATATGTAAGTATTTTAGAGAATTTACCATTCTTTCATCATAATCAATAATGTATTCTCCAATAAATGGAAATCTTTACAAAGAATATTTCTTTCTCACAATTAAGAATTGTCCTTGAAGGAAAAAAACAGATTTAAAGATCAAGAAGAGCAAGAAGAATTAAAATAAAAGATTGGAATTTATACTCAAGACGTAAAGTTTAATAATGCAACACAAAATCAATATTTAATAAAGAAAATGATGGTAAAAAAACACAGAACAGCGGTTGAGGCTGCTGCTCTGTTTTTAGACATGAAACTCTGTGTGGAGGCTAAACTGGCAACTCTTCAGTCATGAAGAGGAGGCACATAGTAAAACATGGTCTCACTCATTCCAATATAATGTCTTCTTCTATTAAAGAAAAAGAATCACAAAGCTTCAACATCAACTATATACATATTGGACAATTAGTGACTCAGGTTAGTAATGGAACAGAAACGTATTATTTATTTAATCACTATTTAATAATGTAATAATATAATTATTATTTAAATACATATAATTATTATTTAACTGTTAGTTCCACCAGAAATGTTACAATATGTGGTCATGAGTTTGCTGAATATGTAGAAGAAACATGGTTCTTATGGTTATATGTAGAAGTTCTATGGTTCTATGGAGAAGAGAGCTGGTTTGGTCTAGAGGTTAAGGTGCTAGGACACAAACCAGGAGACAGTGAATTCTAGTCTCACCTTATGTATGAAAGCCAAAGGTAGGTAATTTTGGGCCAATCACCAGAAGGCGGTGAGTTCTAGTCCCGCGTTCAGCTTGAAAGCCAGCTAGGCGACCTTGGGCCAATTGCCAGGAGACGGGGAGTTCTAGCCTGCCTTAGCCATGAAAGGCTCTGAGTGACTTGGGTCAGTCACTTTCTCTTAGCCCAACTCACTTCACCGGGTTATTGCGGGGAAAAGAAGAGGAGGAGGAAGTATTAAGTCTGTTTGCCGCCTTGAGTTATTTATCAAAGTAATAAAAGTGGTAAATGCATATAGACAGACAGACATCAGAACACATATCTAGACTCAAATCTGCACATTGTAGAAGTTTGTGACCCCATTCACAACTAAAGTGTGAATGCATACCCTACGTAGTACATAAAGAATTGCGATTCATAAGATGAGAACTCTGCAGCAACTTGAATTCATTTAATTGCCCCTCTGCTAACTAGTACCCTGGAGTAACCCAAGCATGAAACAGCAAGCTGTAATTAAAAGGGAAAAGAGGGTTATGGGAACTAGAGGATTAACATCAGACAGATGGAACCCTGCAGATCTACAGCACAGAACAAAGGAATGAGGTTGGTAGAAAGTTGAGAGTCATAGGATGGGAAAGTCACCGCGAGATACTTGGCTCATTGTATTAGCAATAGATACAACTCATTGTTATGAGCCAGAGACACCTGCCTGACAGCTTTTCACAAATCAACCTGTGCAAGCCAGACCTTACTGTTCCACACAGGGATTTATATGAGAAACCCGTCAACAGATCAACTCTCCTTTGACCAAGGGCTGTATTTGAAGAGGAGCCACCAGCTCGCTGGAACGGTTGTTAGGCGGGGATGCTCCAGCTGCAAGCTTGATGATGGCCAAATTCCTCAACTCAGTTGAATTTTTCCCTATTATAGTGCTGGCAACTTTCAAGGGTCACGAAAGAAAATAAAAGAGCGGAGAAGAAAAAAATAAGGTACTTCTGCTACTGCCGTATGAGTGGTTTCCTTTTCCTGAGAAATATTTCTTCTCTGTAAATGTTTTCCATTTTTTGTGGCAGCTCCCCACCCGCAATAAACAGTAATGCAAACTAATATGAAGTAAGGAAGAAAAAAAGCAAAAAGCAAAAGCAAAGAGAAAGCAAAAAGTACAAGAAACGAAAAAGAGTTGAAGAAAAATAAAAAGGACAAAAAAAGTATAAAGCGGTTTCTGATATTCTTCACAGCAGTTATAAATGCAAATACATTTAACCCTTCTATATAAATCTACATCGTATTACTCTTCTTTCTATAATTTCTCCCATCTAATCATCAAAACCCTTAATCACAAGTTCATTTTTTTATATTTTTACAGTCCATATGAGGATTCCAATCACCAATAAATGTAAATTAAAAAAAAGTCATCAAAAAAGTCAGCTTATCCATTTCAACATACAGTATTTTATTCTGATTATGCGAGGGAGAGGGAAAGCCTAAGATATTTCGTGGCCTGGACAACGGTGGAACCCTAGATCACCATTTTAAAAAGGCTTGCCACACCATTTAGGGTAGTCTTTCTCAACCGTGGCAACTTGAAGATGTTTGGATTTAACTCCCAGAATTCTGGGAGCTGAAGTCCACTCCTCCTAAAGTATGCTAGCTGGGGAAGTCTGGGAGTTGAAGTCCACACCCCTTAAAGCATGCTGGCTGGGGAATTCTGGGAATTCCACATACCTTAAAGTTGACAAGGTTGAGGAACACTGGTTTAGGGACAGCAGCTGCTTCACTCTGGCTGATATCCATCCACAGAAGGGTGATGGTGACTGTGTAAGATTCTAGTGCGCCGACCTTCTGGGCCCGCCTAGTAGCCTGCTCTTGTCCGCCTTGCCTGGCGTACCGCCGTGGCAGGTGCAAAGGTGAAGAAGTCCTTAGCTAAAGAGGCTGGGTCCTCGTGCAGACCCTCCTGGGCTTCTCATTGAAATGGGGGTATTGCCCCTGATGCTCCACCAGTTGTGGAAGGAAAGGCAGTTGCCTCTGACACTCCCTCCAGATGCCGGTGACAGACCAGCAGTGACAACTCCATCCTCCGGAGGCAGCTTCGGGCTGCCTTTGGTAACAACAGACAACCTAACAAACCAGCTGCGACTCATCATAGATTTCATACCTACCAGGCCAAAAAGTCCATCAGACAAGCATTACTCCGTCAGTCTTCCAAACTCTGTGTCCTCCCTCCCTCCATCCCAACTTTCAGGCTAGATCGTTACTGATAATTATACTTGGCCATTTTCATTTACCAGGCACCCTACGCCTATCAGAAAAAGAGAGTCAAATGTCTCAGTCCTGCTGCTTATTGCACACAGACCTTGACTGCTTGACTCTAAAAGTGATTGGGGGTCAAAATGAGGCAAGTGAAATGTCAACACGGGTGATGTTTGGCCACCCAGAGCTAGGCTGAGACCACGGTACCGAGTGGAAGCTCACCAGGAGATCACATGCATTTCACTGACACTTATCTATTTTATTTATTCAAAAGTATATGCTCTCTGTCTCACTATCCAGAGCGGCTTACAATGGCATAACATATATCTGGATGACTTCATAGTTACACTTCTGCTTACATTCGCAGGTGTTCCATTCTTGCCTTCCTGATGTGGAGACAGCCTCTCCTGAGCACTCCGAGGCTGAGATGAGAGAAATCACATGAAAGGACGCATAAGACTCAAACTTGAAGGAATGGAATCAATCCAGATCAGGATCAGAGGTGAGCATATCAAGAAAGGCTAAAACAGCAAAACCAAACCTGAGAAATACAGATGAGCTTTTTTAAAAGCAGATAGAAACATCTGGGTGTCCTCCAGGTCTGTGGACTTCAATTCCCAGAACTCCCCAGCCAGATGACTACTGCTAAGGATTCTGAGAGTTGCAACCCCTATTGCTGGTAGGGACCATGGCCTCAGAGCATCCTGAAGAAAGGAATGGCAAACTCTTTGAACGATGTCCATAAAGTTCTTCCCTATGCTAAGCAACATGCCATAATGCTGTTTTGCAAACTTGGCAGTTTTAAAGATGTGTGGACATGCTAGCTGGGGAATCCTGGAAGCTGAAATTCACACATCTCACAGTTGCCGAGTTTGAAAAATACATTGGTATAAAGGTTTTGCTTTCTTCCAAGGCCACACCATTGCCTCTCCCCTCTTTCTATTGAACTGCAGTGGACCTGTATAGTCCGTAAGTTAAAGGTCCTCCTACTTCACCTGTCAACTGTTTCGATGAGCTGGAGATGGTGGGGAAAAAAATCCCTGCTTTTGCCAGGCACGTAGGCTTTCGTCATGACCTACTTCTATGATAATATTAGCTGAACAAAACAATGGAACTATTAATAGTTCAAAATGAGATGCTCAAGTAAAAAGAAGAACTTGGAAGGGAACTGGGCTCATGGGGAGAAAAAAAAACCTGAGGTCTGGGAAGATCTAGGCAGCGCATATCTAGCTTTGGAGCAAGCTGGAGACATCTTGCGCACCCCCGCAATCCAATCTTGCCCTCCCCATTCATCTTCCAGATTTGAGCAAGTGGGTAGGACTTCAGAGGGTCCCTCTCTTTCCCTGGGCCCCAGAGCTGTGTTATGGGAGCAGACAGGTAATTAACTATCAAACAATGGCCAGGATTTAAGAGATTAACTGGGACACAAAAGGCCAGGGAAATCTCATTTGGACCAAACAAAAATGGTGAGTGATTAGTTGCCTCAGCACAAAGGGAAAAAACAGATAGGCTAAAGAAGCTGATAAGAAGCCGAAAAGCCAAATCTCTCTCCGATTCTTCTTTTTAAAAACAGCCTTCTCCTTCCCTGCATCTTGTGCTGGAGTCCCCTCATTTTCTCTCATGCAAATGCTTGTGTCTAAGTGAGATTAAGCTCTGGTTAAAGCACACAGTCCTTCACAAAGTCCATTTTCATCAGCCCTGAGATAAGGTGGACTTTTCTTAATCTATTGTACAAGATGAGAATATTTTGGAGCACGTAACAAATACAAATCTAATTTGGCCTCTTTCTGTTTTTCTTTTCTTTTTGGAGTACTTCAGTGTGAGAAAGGCCAGCTTTGCAAAACCTTAAGTACCGTACATGCTGGCATAGAAGCCCAAAAGTGAACAAGCTGACTAGTGAATTTTTAACCAAACGACCATGAAAGATGGGCTACCCGTAAATAAGTCAACCCTTGAAATTTTAGATGTTTTAATTTTCACTATTGTCTTAATTATGGTAATCCACAGATTATCTGTTCTTTGTGGTAGTTTGGTTAAAAAATCAGGGATCAGATTATCCAGAATATTTAGGGGCTACATGGGCACTTTAAAATAAAAAAAATAAAAAAGGCAAGGAACTGCTGTATGTTAGGACTGCTGAATGCTCCACCTGGAATTCTGATTCTAAATTGTAAACTTCTTGATAGTAACAGCTAGGCTAATTTTGGTGTATTCTGTTTTTCCCCCATCCCCAGAATGTCACATTATTCAGCTTGAATAAATACTGGAGAAGCTGAATATGCTGTGGTGGCATTTTGATTGCCTTTAATAAAGGAATTCTCCATTGGTAGATTTTTGTTTTCCTCTGAGGGGATTTGCTCTTTTCTAAGGAAAAAACAGGGATTTGTCCTTGTAGGGTGTCTTCGGTTCTATCCTCACACTCTTTCTCTGAGGCTTTTGCACACAAACTCAAGTGATTTCAACTTATCTGAGGTCAGCGAACCTATTGATCAACCATCAACTCTACTTTCTTGTTATTTATCGGTAATCTATAGCTGAACACTTTGATCATGCCCAAATCAATATGTGTAATGGGCTGTGACAATAACCTTGGGAGACAGGAGGAATAGCTGCAGCCCAGACAATAAATGAAATCTCAATGCAAAGGAGGGATGCGGGGGGGGGGGAGAGAGAAGGTATCTCAGAAGGTACCCTTCTATCAGGTGGAAAGACCAGGTCTACTTGTAAAGGTTCCCATTAAGTGATGTATTGCTAAAGATTATACACAAGAATCTTCTCAACTAACAGTCAGCACTTCGTTGGCACTAGATAAGGTTTGATGGCAATGGGGGGTGTTGGACTTACTATGTTTGTGGCTATGTAGTGATTCTAGGCTAATCCCTCTTTTCACCCCTCCCGATGGCTCTGCTGTCTCCTCTCCTACACCTCCATAGTTCTCTGGAATGCAAAGGCAGGGCAGGGGAAATGTGCTTTCAGATTTGCAAGATGTTACTGTAACCTTACTGTAAAAGTACTATTAGTATTCTTGGTTTTATTTCCCTGATCTGGACTACCTCTAAGGAAGCAGTATGTTACAGTACATTTTGGAGATGAGGATAAGATGAGATACTATATCCTTCATGCGCTGCTATTTGGCAGTTGTGGGTAACTGATAGGCAGGCATTGGGTTTATTCTTAGAAGATACTTTTCATTCTTCTGACTCTATAGGCTCACCCCCATGTCCCAGGATTGTGTGGCACCTATCCATTTGTCTAACACCACTGCTTTATGGAAGAATATTTACACAGCTCTTAAGATCACTTCTACATCATCATTTCAAGGATACAACAGTGAGCAACTCTGAAAGGAAAGGTAAAAATGTTGCTCTTCAGACTGCACCAGTCTGCTTTTCCTTGAATTGTTCATTCACACACACACACAGAATACTATGCAAAAGTCTTAGGTCACCACCCACTTTGTTTTTAACAAAGTTTTAATGACTATCCATAAATATTATTTGGTTTCTATAGTAAAATTCAGACAGAAAATACAGAAAATATGTACACAAAATTTAAACAAATAGTTTTCAGAACAAACTGGTTTCTTCAGGCAAAAGTCAGAATTAAATAGTCAGTACTACTACATACTGGCCACTTTAGCCTATAGAAGCTGTTTTTTTCTGCTTTTTCCTGTTTCTGAATACTGCACACAAATTTCTTATATTTTCTGGTTGTATTCTAACGAAGAGATTGAGACATAATTATACGTGATCATTATATAATTGCTAAAACAACAAATCTAATGATGGCTTAAGACATTTGCACAGTATTGTATATATACACACACAGAGTATATGATTTTTCATTATCGATGTTAAGCATGGAAATATCTCAAATTGCTTTGGCTCTTTGGATCAGTGGCTGAGTTTTCACCATCAATTTAATGTGTTTTTTTAAAAAAATCTGTTTTATGAGTTTGAACAATACTTCAACCATAAATTATTTGAATAGACTGGATTTCGACAATACTTCATCAAAAGCAACAACTATCTCCCTAGCCAGCATCTGTTCATCATGCAGAAAATCCCTAATTCAGTCCTAGTCAAGACTGAGGAAGCCATGCTAAATTTAAATATATTTAAAACATTTACATAGCTGCCCATCTTTCAACTAAATCTGGAATCTTGGAAAACTCCCAGTGTTGGGTAGATAACAGTTGAACTGAATGAAGCTCACTAAGACTCTTCTAATGCAACCCTGTTTGCAAATATTGACCCTTTCCTTGGCTTTATGTCACAGGGCCATTCATGCAGCCAAAATAAAGGGAACACAGATCTATTCAAAGATCTGATGCAGTGCTATAATTCCCCATCTTGTTCCTCAGTATTATTCACCACAAGTGATGAAGACTAAAAAACCTACCCACAACAAATCGGTGTGAATAACCGTGTAAAAAATAACAATAAAATACTGTACGTCACCAACACTGGTCACCATCTGAAACGGCCATTGTTTTCTCCTAGTCCTCTGCAGAATGAAGATTGTATTCTCTATAATTTTTTTGGTGGCTATTAAAAGAAAGTAGGTAAATCTGACAGCACTAAAACGTCCGTTGTGTTTGTGATTCCCCAACCCTCTTAGATTCAGCTCATATCCCAAGGGGGGGGAAAGACGCGGCACCTCCTCTGCTTATGGTGCCCATGAATGGAGTAGTGAAAAGGGATGAGGAATAACATCTCCCCTTAAATACATTTGCACTCAGGAACTATGCAGGGAACAGCCTGTTATTTCATCCACAGCAGATGGTAAGGTATATTTTTGGAACCGTGAGAGATTATTATCAGACAATTACATTCCCCCACCCCTACATCTTTGACTGAAAAGACAAGCACCATGTTTTAAATATCGCTACCAGACATTGCAAAGAAAAAAGATAAAGCAGTGTATCTATTACAATGAATGCGTGGATGACATTAGCTCATTGTTTTGGAAATGAAACCGGGCTTCTGCAAGATCATTTTTACATCCTTCTGCAGAACATTTAAAGGCATGCTGTATCCACTTTGAGTTCTGATGCCACGACAGTGTCTTAAATCTTTATTACAGCCAGCAAATCAACGTACGCGTCTGACGTAGAATACGCATGAAAACATTTGGTCTAACGTAACACCTCACTTATGTAGATCACTTGCTGCAAGATGGGCGGTGCACAAATTTCATCAATAAATAAAAATACATGGTCTGCAGTTGTACATTGTACCACACGCTAGTTTTCTGTGGTGGAACGTAGTCTGGATTCCCAGGAAGGAGGGGCTGCATCCCAGAGGACCAAGAGACAGTGAAGTATAGACAGTCTGGTTGGGAGAAAGAGAATTAAGATAACTCCTCCCTAGAGATTCTCAGAATATATCTCTAATGATGCAAGTAATTGTTTTAATTTGGCGAGATTTCTGTCTGTGGGCAAAGAACAATAAAGGAAACTGCTCAGAAGTAACTCGATGAGTCTTTTCTTGGTCTTTGGGGCCTGACATATACTCATCCATCTGTTACTGAACATAGCACAATTGACTGAGGTGTACAGTTTGCAAATGCTTATAAGATTTGTGAAACCTGCCTTAAAAAAGCTATCTTTGTAGATTAAATATTTCAATAAATAAATATTATTTAGTAAATTATGATTTCCCTGGTTCCACAGTTTTTTTTTTCCAGGCTGCTTCAGAGATTATTACAATTTATTTACAAGGCTTTGAAAGCCACACAACATACATACCTCTCCTAGATATTACAATACTCTGAATGTTCCCAATTCCAATTAATTTCAAAGTCAAGTAAGAGCAACTTTCAGTCTGGATAACTAGTTACCCTCCTCCTTAAAAGAATGAGGTCTTGTAATGCCTTCTACTGACAGAATGTGTTGCTCTCTTGAGAAAACCATATATCTTTCTTCCACAATTATTCATGAAGAGAAGCAAAATAATAACACTAAAACAACGAACAGACACAGGATTGATTTTAAATACCAGAAGTTCAGAAAGGATGGGTAAGTAATTACTACTCTCCAGCTTCCTGATGATTATAGCTTTGATTTTTTTAATGTGATCAGCTTTGATGCATGAATTGCAAACAGACACTATAAGTTTGAAAGATAACAGAAAATGGCAAGATTGGAAACACATTTCGTTAGTGTTTCATGAGTATGGAGATGTATATGCTTGGAGAAGAAAATCTGCTCTATTTTTTTCTTGATTGCTTTAAAAGGAAGGAATGGGGGGAAGAGGACAGAAAAAAATGCTTGAGAATTTTTTTTCTGGTATTCTTTGGTTTGTCAAACGCAGTCCAGCCTATCGAAGCAAACTAGCTTGGTCAACTTGGTGTACAAGACCAATGACTTTCTTAACCCAGCTTGTTTCCAGATCAATGTATCCATCAGCATTTGAAAATTAGCCCTAGATGGCATTCCGAGTCTCAGACTCCTAGCTCTGTTAAAACAGCTGACATGAAAAGCTCTAGAGAATTGACTGACGGTTAGGTTAGAGGAAATCCTCATTCTCATCCTCATCCTTGTCATCATCATCCGCTTTTTCATTATCTCAAAAATATTTCACAAATATTTAAACATTCCTACTTGAAATGGCCAGGAAAGAAACTGGATCCATTTGACACCAAATACTGTAGATGCTCCTTTACTGAACTACAGAAAGTAGAGCTATGTCACACAGATATAGGCAGATTTTCTGTATTTCCCTGGATTTGCAGGAAGGATTGAGGGGATCCTGGTTTAAGCTATGATGTTCAGATATGTTCCAATGTAAACCTCTACTGCTAATGTTCTGGAAGTCAGGGTAACCCAACAGCTACAAAAAAAAAAGGAACTTGAGGGGATACGTGTAGCTATGAGACCTTTGATAATTCACCTCTATTCTAGAAGAAGGTGGAACTCAAAAAGATTAGGGTTCCTGAGCCAGGTGTCAATAGGGCAGAAAACAGTTAGACCCAGAATAGTACCGTGAACACTTTTTTACAGAAAGGACCCTGTTTGTTTATTGGTGGACACAGGAATGCAAGTGAGCCAGGAGCCAAATTTTTAGCCTCCCCTTTTTTCTCCATTGCGAGAAATATGGATTTAAAACAATTGTGATAAGTTTAGCATGCTTATCTTTTTCTTGATTCAGGGAAATTATCCCTGAGATAGATTTTGGGGTTGTTCTGGAGCCAGAAAAAAATTGGCATATGGCCTGCAGGGTAACTGTT
>JANHZU010004223.1:39371-53835 GCA_032468055.1 Acrochordus granulatus
AATGCTAAAGTAGGAAGCCAAAAGTTAACAGGAATTACAGGCAAGTTTGGCCTTGGAGTACAAAATGAAGCAGGGCAAAGGCTAACACAATTCTGTCAAGAGAATATGCTGGTCATAACAAATACACTTTTCCAGCACCCCAAGAGATGACTCTACACATGGACATCACCAGATGGTCAACACCGAAATCAGATTGATTGTATTCTTTGCAGCCAAAGATGGCAAAGCTCTGTACAATCAGTAAAAACAAGATCTGGAGCTGACTGTGGCTCAGATCATGAGCTGCTTATTTGAAAATTTAGGTTTAAATTGAATAAAGTAGGGAAAACCAATAAGCTATTCAGCTAATATCCCTTATTATATAAATACATATATATAAATACAGTGGAGGTGAGGAAAAAAAATTAAGGGATTAGATCTGGTAGACAGAGTGCCTGAAGAACTATGGATGTAATATTGTACAAGAGGTAGCTATTAAACCATCTCCAATATAAATGAATGCAAGAAAGCAAATTGGCTGTCTGATTAAACTTTACAATAGCTGAAGAAAGAAGGAAAGTGAAAGGCAATGGAAAGAGGGAAAGATATAACAAACTGAATACAGATTTCCAGAGAATAGCAAGGAGAGATAAGAAGGCCTTCTTAAATGAACACTGCAAAGAAATAGAGAAAAACAATAGACTGGGAAAGACTAGCATCCTGCATTCTGACTTTAGCCAGACATTTCTTCCAGGATATGGAAAGGACTGGATTGACCAGCCTGTCAGAGGACTATGGCTGAGGCTATTTTATGCTTCTCAAGGATGAATTGAAGTCATGTCTCACTTAATCAGTACAGAGCAATTTCAGCTTGGACAAAGGACCTTGGGTCAAATTTCTGATACTGCAACAAACCCAAACTAAACAAGATGTCTTAAACACAATGATCTGTGTCAGAACAGCTTCCCTGAAAAGAAAGGAAGGATAAGGAAACTTGAACAACTGTGACTTTGACATTGTTTACTTGTAGGCAAGTTCAGAGATATTTATAAAATTTGTTAATTCTGTCCATGAATTTCACAGATTCATATTCACTTGGAGAGACAGACCAAATTTTAGTAAAATGTTAAACTCACTCTTTGTCTTGCAAAATCAGGTTAAACTTTGAGCTCCATGGTTTGATTGTTTTCAGTAGATTAGCTGTCCAAAGTATTATATAATATTATTTGTGAAATGTTTTAAAACATACCATAAATTAAACATAACAAATAAATAAATGGCACAAACAAGCTTGCATTCTACTGTATTTGTTTACAATGAGTCAGATTCAATTCTAATTATAATAAAAGCAAATCCATTAAAGTCAATCAAAGAACAAGAAATTGCTGGAGAAACAGGGTGAATCAGCTGACAGATTATCTCATAAATGGGAACTAAGCCTAGTGGGAAAAGATCTTTTAAAAAGTTTTCAAAGAAATGTCCACCTTCATCAACTCACTTTAAATGACTGGGAAATTCCCACTATTGTTTTCAATATTTTGTTTTTAGCCAAGATGATCATTAAAGATAACTTACTGAATTTTGTCTTGCAATCTATCTGGACTTAAAGGACACTTAGTTTAATCACTTGTAACTTATTTTCTATTGATTTAAGTGCATGCTTTAATTTGATTCTGACTCAGTATTTTTATTCTTATCCTTCCTTTATGTAAAATAATTATTTTATACAACAATAGTTTATGGATCAATCTTATAAAATGGTATCTGGATGGTCTTAATATGCTTGTATTATATATTGCTAATGTTACTCATTGTTTTGTATGGTATTTTATATTTCAACACTTTAATAAGCTTTATTTGTTATTCTGGAACTATTAAATAATTTATTGATGGAATCTATTTCCCTCTTGAGTTTCTATCAGAAAAAAAAAGTGTGGATCTGCTCCATTGTAGGATGAGGTTAAGATTTTGGAAAGGCCAAAACATATTGTTAGGGCCATGTTATGTATTAAATTAGATTCCAAGTATTTTCTGCAGTGCCTGGAAGTGCAAATATCTGCAGTTTTTAAAAGATTTGTGTTCTTTATTGAGGTCAAGCAACTATCCTCCATCACAAATTTTATAGATCAGTTGCAAATCCCTGCAAATACTGTACTATTAATATCAAATTCCAAAAAGCTTACTTACATCAAAAAGAAAACAAACACATACAGAGAGAGGGAGGGAGGGAGAAGTAGTTGGTAAATAATCTACAATTCAATAGTCAGTCTAATTCAGATCAGAAACAGGGTTCTGGAAGAAAAATGAGACAGCAAAAGCAGCAGAGTCATTATCACAGAGTGGCTACTCATGGTTCAAAGGGATATAAGGATATAAGCAAACAACCAAGAAATTATTTACCAGCTGAATAATTGATTTAGTACTTAGTGAATTGTACATCTTCAAAACACATAGCATGAGGTGTAAAATTAATTTGAAGGAGGTAAGATTTGCCCTCATTTATAAAATTGTGTCCAATTGAGAAGGATTGGTTTTATATGATCAATCAATGGATGATCTCAAATCTACCTCTTTATTATCCTCAGATACATGGATTCATTCCATTCTGTTCCATGCTAAGAAAATCAATTGGTTGTTTATTTAATGTAGTTGTGGGGGAGTTCCTTTATTTCTTTCACTTGGTACTTTAATTATATTGACTAATGGTAAGGGAAACATTATTTCTTTGGCAAAAACATCCTTGTCATCCTTGCCAAGCAATTTTTAGTCCAGTTTCTCCCCTACTTCAAAAACCCTGTGAGGTTAGTTGGGGATGGGGGAGAGAGAATGAAAGACTTCCCAAAGTCCTCCAATGAACTTCCATCATTGAAATGGACTAGAATCTGAGTATGTCTAATTCCAGTCCAACATCCTTAAATCCTTACATCACACTGCCATCTTATTTCCCTTTCACTTGGGAAGAAAATTGTGACTATTTTCAGTCTGAGTCTTCTTCATCAGTGAGAAAGTTTGCTTCTTATCTGCCTTCAACACATGCATTATACACCCACAAACATGTCTGCT
Source organism: Acrochordus granulatus (assembly GCA_032468055.1). NCBI lineage: Eukaryota > Metazoa > Chordata > Lepidosauria > Squamata > Acrochordidae > Acrochordus > Acrochordus granulatus. The sequence continues at coordinate 42,414 of JANHZU010004223.1, forward strand.
TAGTACTTAGGACAGAAGAAACAGGAAAACCTGCTTTCAAAAAAAATATGGATGCAACATATTCATGTTCTAATGCATATTTAATTAGAAGCTGGCATACCTATGGCAGGTAAATTTACTCTTCTGGCTTTTCCTTCTTCATAAGATTAAAAATGGGAAGAAATATCTTGTTTACAATCTGCAGTTCCTTGGACCTTGATGTTGCGTTGCTTCAGTCACAAACTTTTCCAAACAAAGGAAATGTTATTTCCAGATAGCTTGCTGATAGTAAAACCCAGCAGGTAGGTTTGATAAAAGGACTAAAGCAAGAGACAAGTTTCCCCAGAGTATTTGTTTTTATTTTATTTTAAACATTTATTTAACATTTATAATGAACTCTGGATAATTCCCAGTTTGCTCTTTCATACTAGTTCAGGACATGGATGATAAGATTAAAAAAACACCTTCCCATCTTAACAGTGTGGGTAACCCTGTTACCAAGGTCAGTTGTGACCTATCCTGAAAAATAGATAAAAGGGAAGAGGTAGAAAAAAAGCTGTACTGAATGTATCTGTTTAAGATATACTATAGTGCCTTTGACCTCCTACCTTTTAAGAGAAATGGAACCATGGATGATCACATTTCCCTCAACCAGAACCAATACTTTTCTCGAAATATTACCTGGTGCATTCTGAGCTTGGTTGTTTTCTTGCAGACATTTCATTACTCAATTATCATACATCATCAGTACTAGAGGAAAGTGGGGTTTGATCACTGTTATAACTTGCTTACCCTGTCAGTGTTGGTAGGAGTGTAGTTTTGTTCATGGTAGTTCCTTGCTTTGGGTATCTTTTACTTTTTGATTGTTGATCTTGTATTAATCTTGGTGCTAATTTCTGCTTATATAGATATTGATTGCTGCTGAGGAGGTGTTTTTGTGTTTTTGTTTCCTTTTTGGCTTTTGTTTATCTCTTTTAAATGGTATGTAGATGTTGTTTATCTCTGTGTGCCTGTTGATGCCTGATTTATCTGAGTGCCAGCCTTCCAGGAATTTTCTAGTGTTCTCATGATACTTATTTCCATCAAATCCTCCCTGCCCCCTTTGCATCTTCTTATTTATTTGTTTTTAATTACTGCCAGGTGAAGGATAAGTATCAGATATATTAACTTCTTTTTCCACCTTCCACATAGACACTCTAGTGCAGTCATTTGCCATATGCTTGAATGTGAAAGGTCTCTACTTAATTTCTGCCCTCACCATCTGCTTGAATGTTATGACTGCCAGTTCATAACACTCACTTAGACGGGCAAACTGTTTGACCTCATACATGGCAGCTTTTATATATTCCAGCAGATAAATTAAAATAAATCAAGGCTTTTGGATTTTAGAGGAAATTATTTCAGTTGTTATTATATCAAAAGAATGAAAGGGAAAAATAGAAAAAAAATTACAAAAAGACACCATTTTCATATACTAGTAACTGTCACTATATAAAGTACACAACACAATGGGATATAATTCAACAAGGCACATCTGCATGTGGGTAGATAAATAAATAGATATATAGGTAAATGATTTATAGAAGTAAGCAAGCCTTCCATAACAAGATGAATTAAATGACATTGAAGCAAAAGAAAACCATATTTGACTTGTAATTACTTTTTGTGTCTATTAAAATTATTTAAATCTATCTTCTGGCCAATAGATTATCAAAACAATCACAATACCCTAAACAATTACATTATATTTTTATCATAGTCTTCAAAGACTAACCCTAACCCTAACAGAAACCTACAAGAGGCAAATGAGGGATTCTCCTTTCATAAATGAATAGTGACCAAGACAGAAAGGCTTAAGTGGCAATTAATTATCAAATATTTCCAAATGATAAAAGAATATTCAGAAATATTAGTACAGAGCTATGATGAAGAAATCATTTGTTTTACCATAGATCTGATGAACAATGCTCTTCTCTAAATCATCACAGAGACCCCAAGAGTCACGAATTATTTTTCTTTCAAACCAACTTTCCAGGACTCGTAATTATGAGGATGACACAGATAGTTAACCTACTGTAGTTTAAATAACTCATCTTCTACAGATTTATTACAGTGGAACCTCACAAGACGAGCACCTCACAATGCAAGATTTTCACAAGACAATAAAAAAAATTTATTCCGCTAGACAAGCAGCGACTCACAAGACAAGCAAACTTCGCGCAAAAACTGACGTGTCATCAGTCAGCGTGCTCTGTATTTCCCATTGAGGTAGCAACCGCGCAAGAGTTCTGCCGACGCTGCCATGTGCAGTTTACTCCATTACTATCCATGGGCTGTACTGTGAGACGTTTCTGAGGGAAAAAGGAAAAGGCCCTTTTGCCTCTAGTGGCAGCGGCAGCAGATCTTCTGAGCCAGCAGGGGGCGCCGGACAGCAGCCGGCATAGCAGCAGCCAAGGCCAGAAGCTGCTTGAAGCAGATCCATGAGTGCTGGTTAGTTTGTTTTATTTCTGCTTTATATTGTGTGTTAATCGTTGTTACTTGTTTTAGATGTTAGGGACAATCATTTTTACATCAAATTCCAGTGAAAATTATTTTTTTGTGAATATTTGGGGGGGCGTGGAATTGATTGTCTGACTTTCCATTGTTTCTGATGGGAAACCTCTTTTCTGTTTAAGAGCATTTCACATTAAGAGTGTTCTTCCGGAACGGATTAGTCTTGTCTTGTGAGGTTCCTGTATATAGATATGTATTATACCTTGCTTCATTTTACAAAATTCCTTAATGGAAAACCAAGAAAGATTTCAGTGGCATTGTGACAATTGTTAAGGGATAAAGAGAAGATAATATATGAGAATATATTTAGAAGAGAATATGTGTAGCTCAGGATAGAACTATAGAATCCTTGGTTCTTTCTGAGCTTCGTTGTTTACTTGCAGACATTTCATTACCTGACATGGTAACATCATCAGTGCTAGTCAGTGTGGGGTCTATTTGCAGGTCTTTGAATTTTGTGATTTTATCCAGTTCTATTCCATTACTGGCTTAATGATACCAGTAGGTATCGACCAAAAATGGTCAGCACTCCAGCGGTTTGAACTGCAGCACCATGTCACAGAGTGAGCTCCCATCACTTGCCTCTAGTTCCTGCCCACTCAGCAGTTTGAAAGCCTTGCAAGTAGATAAATGGGTACCACTTTGGGGGACTAGCTGTGAGGGGACAGTGAGAAGCCAATGTTGGACACAAGACAAGGCCAGATGTATGGTGAGTCTGAGCAGCAAAAGGAAGCCCAGAGTCCGAACACCGCAAGTTGGGGGGGGCAGGGAATAATTGTAAAATGTAATTGTTAATTTGATTGTGAGCTGCAGAGAGTTGCTAAGAGATCAGCGGCATATAAATATGTAAAATAAATAAGTAAATTCTGCTGTCTTCAGGTACTTCAGTAATACAATTAACAATTAAAATAATTAAAAACATAAAATTAAACAAGATGGCCTAGACTAAAAACAACCATTAAAACAAGAATTGTTGACCAATTAAAACCGTGAAACATTTTCTTCATAGGCTGAATAATTCACATCTGAATTACTATAGCAGTTTCTTGTGTGGGCTTCCCACTCTTCCTCTTCTTATTTTTTTTCCAGGTCTCATACACTGAAATCTTTACTGTGTCTCATTCTAAGAACATTGCCAATTAGGACTACTCATTTTGTCTTTCCAAGCTATCCACCAGACCTTCCTACATATCTTAAGGCTTTATTAATTCCTTTAGTGTCCAGATGAGTAACCCAATGTAGAGGCAAGGGATATTCACAACTCCATTTACTGGGAATTCAGCATCTTATCTTTGGGTTGTAATATGCTTAGTGCCATTTTGGTGGAATTCAGTGCCTGTGACTTTTCAATTAAAGCACACTGCTTTAAGTGTTTTTAAAGGGGCTTGTAACAGTCTTATCTGAGATTGCCACTTGAACTGGAAGTGTTCACCACACCATTTTGTGGTGATCCGACAATATCACTAAGATGCAGTTTATTACTTTTGATTTTGGAAGAGATTGAACACTTTGAAAAATGGTTTTCAGTATTACGTTTGTTTTTTATTTCAATTGTGTCTTAATATTCTATTTGTTTCTTTTATTTACATACTACCTACCATGCTCTATGTGGACTTATAATCTGCATTATACATTGTTTGGATATACATGTTATTTCCAGCTAGTTCTAGGTTGGCATGTTATCATGTCAAAGGATGTAAATTAGAGAGTCCTCTAATTAATACATTTAGTTCTGAGAATTCTTTATGGAACATTCATAAAACGGTATTACTATTATGAATACAGCCCAACTATGTATACATGTTCATTGTGAAATCTCTTTGTGTTTAGTGAGTCTTATTCCAAAAGAACTGTGCATGTGACTACATCTTTGTGTTAGTTCACAAAGTTCTTATCTTTACGTACTTCTGAAGTGTCTGTTGCTTGAAATATTCCACAGTTCTAAGCTCTGCTTCTATAACACATTTCTAAAGATGAACAACTTTATTTGAAATTGGAACATATGTAAAAAAAGCAATGAAATTTTAAAATCCATCCATTATATCATCATCCATCATATCATGCAACCAAGTTGAAATTTATCTCTAGCTTGAGATTCTTGTTTCTATCAAGTTTCTCCTTCTGTCATAATATTTAAATTGGTTACTACAAAATTAATTAAATTCCAAGTAAGAAGTCATCAAAATTACTGTTTTTTTCTCAGCTATAGTGTGAAAGTCATAACATGTTCTTTCTATTTTATTGAAAACCATTTCGCATTTTGTTTCACAGTCCAATAATTTTCCAAAAGTGAGACCAGCATGGAATATTTGATAGGGCAGGAATGATGCCAGGCACTGTTGTCTTGTTTCCCAGTGTCTTCTATTCAGGTAACTTTTTTCCTGCATATTTCCTGCTAATTCATTCCTATAAGCTTCAATGGAACACTTCCCCTCTTTTTTATTACTGTAATCAGTTTGGACAATGTTGTCAGAGACTAGTCAATGACAATGCATATTAGAAGAGCCAGAAGTTTACAGCATATCATAAAATATGAACTAAAGTCAAGCAAAATATCCTCTTGTGATCTGAGTATGACTCCAGGTAAGTGGTGATTTGTAGGCTCCATTACATCCCAAATGTATTTTGTATCTAGCCTTTGGCAGGGTGTCAAGGACAAGACATAATCAGTCTTCACAGATCTCTCTTGAAATACTGTGCCCTCTGCTCCTTCTCGTGACTCATTTTTTCTTCCAAGTTGTCAGGATCTGTTGATGAAAACTGATGATTTTCAAGGTCTGGTGACAAGTGGCACATCCCAATACGTGGGGAAAAGGGGTCTTGTGCTGTCACTACTCACTAAATTCTCTGAGTGATGGATGATTATAATGCTCAGCAAGCAATTGCTCCTTTAGGTCCCAGAAGTTATCCCCAAAGAGTTTTTTAAAAGGAAGCAAAACCCAGGGAAGAACAGTTAGGGAGTTGAAAGCAGATTCATTGGGCTGATCTAAACATTTTCCAGGTCCAGTATTCACCTACAAGTAGTTATCAGGGAAAGTGAAAATCCTTCTGATAGCTCTGCAGTTTTTAAATGTATTGTTTATAGCTATTATTTATAATATCTATTCCCCTTTCTGCTTGTGTTTTGACAACCATTATTTTTCATTCCTCTTCAAATGGCTATAGCCAGCGGAGATCCATAAGCTAACTTTTACTATCAATACACTCTACAGCCACTTTGTTTTGTTTTTGCTGAGAATCTTATATAATTTATTAAATGCAAAGGGAATCCTATTGCAGAGGGAGCAATGTTTCCTGCTACTGGTTAAATGAAGACACTGATTTCATTTCTTTCTGCATTGGGGAACATTTTGCCTAACCTCCCTCCTCTTCTAAGGTATTGTGCAATAAACCCAGTATCTTGGTTACTCACAAATGGGGCAAATGGGTAAAAAAGACCAATTGTTACATAAGTGTTTTCTTCTTTTGAGAAGCATCATGGGTTCATCCTTTAATTAACTTCCACAAGGTGGATCATATACTGCCAATCTAGCCCACCATAAAAACAAAGCAGTTTTGTTCAGTGAATCTCATATTTAGCATGCCTCTCTAGAATAATAAAAATATATTGGGAGGAGGGAGGAATTTGTAACTAGTAAAGTCCTCCTTGTAATATGGACATACAGAAGCATTTGTATGGATCTCTTTTTCTTCCTTTCTCTCCTATTATAATAGTCTCTTCAATAGGTCCCTCCCTCCCTCTCTCTATCTTTGTATCTCTCTTTTTCTCTCTTTATAAGGCCTGTACATTGTACTAAACCACAATGATATCCTAGTGACTTTAAAAGGACCAGCCTTTTCTTCTGTTGTAGAAAAAAATATAATCATTTGGAAAAACTAGACATTTTTAAAAATCCTATTTGAGGATGTTGTGTACAGAACTCATTTATATTTTACAGTTAAAATGTTCAAACAATTAATTATATCTACAGTGTCTATACATTTCCTTTAAGCTTAATAGAATTTATAACCAATTTGATAAAAGTGCGTAATAAATGAGTCCATTGATTGGGGGTAGATCATGCACTATACACCCTTTTTCTTCAGAAAAACAGAATGATAATACACTCATATTCAATGTTATTTACAATATCTCAGATTTTTTGAGTTTTAATCTTCTTTGTTAAGTCAGAAGGATGCCTGAGAACTCATGGACTTGTGAAATACAAACTGTACAAAATTCATACAGATAAAGTTTCATACTCATATGCAGACTAGTCCTCCTTGCTACATTTTCAAGAACTTTCACACTTAGTATATTAAAATATAAATAACTGAATAGCAGCAGTAGCAGATAAAATTCATTTTGGGGTAAAGATCCATTCACTAGGATCAAGTAGAAGGAAGCAAGTTTTATGTTGCATTTGCACAACACATTTAATCCAGCTAGCCACTAACCTGTCAGATTTCCTTCTGGTAAGTCAGTTAACTGGTTCAATGTGACACATAATCTAACTTGGTCAAAAATCACCATTTTGGAAATAAAAAGTCCCTACCCACTTTTTCCAGGAAATGCTTGAAAGATTAACAAGGCCTCATGAGATCACCCAGACCTAAGGGAAAGGAGAGACTGCAAAATCTCCCATTATTCTGACAACTTGAGGTCACTGTCACCCTCTCAATTCCTAGGAAATCAATCTCTGTTTAGTATTACCCCACTCTGCAAACTGCCCTAAAGGGCAGAAAGCCAGTTCCTTCCCCACCACTCTGTCAGGCCAATTTTTCAAAAATAGCTTTGTGGAGAAAAACTCTCCCACATTAGTAAGAGAGGATTTTAATGTGGATAATTGCAGCAAAGAGATAGGCCCCTCAACTAAAGTACATTGCATAAAGCAACCTTGAAGATGGATCAGGGGGCAGGTGAGAGGAAGACGTTCAAGAACTTCAGGGCAATTGACCGTATCTGGAAGAGGTATCCAGGAGAGGTATCTTTAGAAAATATTGCTGCAGATTCCACACAACTCCTCCCCATCATCTGACTAGGGATAAAAGAAGTGTTCACAAACATTGTTTGGATCATTGTTTGTCCATGGAAGAGGCTCTGCTGTTTTTTTCCCCTCATATGAAGTAACCATAGCTTGAAAATAGTAAGATTAGATGTATCTGCAAATATCCTTGGTTTATGGTGTTGGGTGGACCCTTCAACCATTTTGTTTATGGAGACACACTGAATGATTTTCAGGATCTTGGAAGGAATTTTGGAACTCCATTAATAACTTCTACAATCAGCTTTTCTGGTTGTTCTATCACCACAACTTTTTTTTTCTTGAAGGACTGAGTAGGCAGAGTTGGCAACTGCCCCATATTTATCAAAAAGTTATGTCAAAAAAACTCTTGAGATGTATGGTGTTAAAAATATAAAAGTTATCCCATCTATGCATGATTCCATCTATCAAGCATGTTATGTGAGTCTAGACTTAGTGCATGTGAGAAGTGGGTCAACATCATATTATTTTTAGTGTCCAAACTTTAAAAAAGTGGTGATTTTGTCACAAAAAAATAGTATCTTTTTCTTCACCTTAACTGGTTAAACAGAGGGGACAGGAAAAGACCATTATTGTTCTTAAATGTTGGATTTCAGAAAATCTTGATGACTTACTGGAAATAACTCATAGATCTAGAAAATCTACTTTCTGTCTTTCTATGGATACATGTTTCAAAATAAAGAGATGCTAAATTAATTTAGCAAGGTCTCCAGAGGAGATTATTGAGATATTGTTTCTTGTAGAAGACCATGCTGTACTCTGCCATAATCTTGTTTGCTCAGAAACCTATTTAATCTGAAGCCTCACTAAATTTTACTTTATCTTATAATTGTGTATTAAGCTGTTGTCTAAATGGAATTAACAACTTTCTTTCTTGCTTCCAATATTTTATTCAACATTCACATTTTTATGAAGTTGCTTCCTGAGTCCAACTTCATCTTGATGTTTCCTAGCAGAAAAATTGCATAGGCTTTTAGCCACAGATACATGGCCTATTTCAGAGCCTTCATAAATCTATCAGTATCCTAGGGCACACAGACAACATTCTGTCTCCATCATGGATCTGTGCATTTTAAATGTACTGCAAATGCATGAGAACTATGTGAAATCAGTTGCACCAATATAGAGCATGATCTGGAAAGTAACTTCAATATATTACTTTAATATAATTAAAGTAATTCTTTCGGCGTGTTACATTTTTTAAAGAAAAAGTCTACATATAAATAATTAAACATTATTAACAAGTAGGGATTTAAGATGAAGTTCCTGTTGTCTTTTTCTTATTAGAGTTCAGGAATTAATTATAATCATATTAGAGTTCAGGAGTTAAAAACATTGCTTGCCAGATATAATCTGTGAGCAAGCACTAGAGTTAGGTTCTTTGAACAGAAAGATTGTTTGTTTTCTTTAAGATTTTATGCTTTGCTTCTCATCTGAATGAGAAGTGAAATCTGAAAACCATCCTAGATTTACCCTGATCAGGCTGTGAACTCCACATGACCAATAGATGGCCTCAAACTGTTAGGAAATTTATATGGTTTATTGTCTTCTAATGTTGCTTGAATGTCTGCAAGTCAATCTGGTACCCCTACACCAGCCATCTCAACTATTTTCCTCAACTATTTATTTAATGGGTTTTTTTCTTCCAAGAAACCAAGTTAATAGTTCTATTTGACTTGTGACTAATTTGTATCCAGGTTCAAACAAGATTATATGTTGTACATGCAATATCAGTGTTCATGGTCGTCAACTCTGTTAAAAAGAACCAAATCAGACCCTTATGATTATCAAGCCTCTGCAGGTTCAGGTAGCCCAAACACAACACCACACAAAAGAGAATTATCCATAGACTAAGTTGTATTCCACAATACTGTGCAGATTTTAGGAGGTTAGAAACATACAGGGTGGGTTCTTTCCTAGGAGAAAAGTGGTGAAGACAGGTTTTCAACATGGCCTCTAGAGCTGTGGCTGAGTTGCTTTGGGAGAGGAGTAACTTCACATTTGTGCCATTCCCTCTAAATTTCTTTCTTCACTAGGTTCTAAGGCATCGTTATAACTTTCTGCCATCCTCAGTCTTCCACAGTTGGCCCTAGGAGATCTTTGCTTTCCAAACCAAAGATCAGTGTTTTATTCCTTTTCTCTTGCTGCAAATAAATAAATAATTCCCTTTCTAAATCCATCTACTTGTGTGTGCTTTCATTAGCTACCTGGAGGGAATCTGGCTTGGTAACATGAAATAATTAACAATTTGACACTTGACCAGTATTATGATGCTACGACAGAGGGTAAGAGGAATAAGAGTAGTGTTAGTCATACATTATCTCTTGTGCTTATGTCATTGTCCTGATCTTGCCTTCAAGTTATGATTTCTTTAATCTGAGCCTACTATTTACCATGCTACAAAACATCTAACAGCCATAGAACATAAACAGCAGAAAAGAATATCTGAGTAATGCATCATTATGCTTGCAGCTCTTCCTATCACTAAATCAAGAGACTGGTCCCTCTAAGGACTACAGTTAAAAATGTTGTAAGGATAAACCATTTCATTCACAGCTGTAGATACACACTGCATTCTCTATTTCAGATATTGGATTTATATATCCCAAAACTTACATAAACAAAGTTATCTCTGATTTATGTGTCTCTTCAGTCCTGATATCACAGAATAGATTTCAGCAAGCCATCTGAACTTCAACTCAATTACTTCTACCCAAATAAATGTATTAATTCTGATCATCCAGAATCAACAGTGATCTGATATGATAAGAGAATCATATAAATGTATAAACAAAAATGATAATATATCATTGATATAGTTCAGCAAAGGACACTGTGTTAAAGGTCCATACCTTACAATAATAAATTGAATAAAATTTAAATCTGTCCAAATGGAATATTTGTTTCTTGTTCATGAAAATTCCTGCTGCCATTAAATCATACCCCAGATTTTTCAGTATTTAGGATGATGAGAATTGGTTTACTATTGCTTAGTTAACCAACATCCAGTTATCAGAGAGATTTTCAAGTATTCTTATCTATTGGGCATCTGTTTCTTTAGCAGAAATGGAAAATCAAAGCAAGCTCTCAATCAATCATCAAATAAATCTTTGGCAAATATACCAGTTACATTTTAAGACAGTGTTTTCACTGCCAGTATTGTAAATTTCACATGAAGCCATATGTCAATGTTTGGCTTTATGTGCCCCCTAAGTTAGTCTGATCAAAAACATACCTAAATATATTGCAAACTATTTTATTTCCAATAATTATCTACACAGTAGTAGACTTTAAGCATCATTTACATGATGTGCCTCTTGCATATGGAACATATTTTGCTGTAAAATTAATACTTATTATGCTAATTTATTTTAAGAATCTTATTTATTTTGTATGCCAGGATTTATTGGGTTATATGTTCAGTTTCATCTAAATTATAGAACCAGGATCATGGTTGTCTTATTTCTCAAACAATTTATACAATGAGGTTTGGAGGAACATACACAACACACACACAACCCATACCATTAAATAGTAGGATACATGTCATAACATGCACACTGTGTGTGGCATAGCACATTCTCTGATGAATTTATTCTTATGCTATTGCTTAAGACTCCCCAGTGAGGTTGTGGTTGGAGGGCTTGTATGCTCTGAAGAAGATGAGAGCTCTGCCAGAGGCTCAACCACACTGGACAGGTCTCATCAGAGGAGCCAGACAAAGAGTGTCTCCCACCTATATGAGAAGTAAATTACATAAATTCATACCGGCTCGGTCGTCACCCGGGATAACAAGGACCGCGCTAGATGTTATTGGGGATCCTGGACATCTAGTGGAAAATGAGCTACAGGACTCCACTGGAGAA
>JANHZU010004224.1:46924-59077 GCA_032468055.1 Acrochordus granulatus
GCTTACTGATGACGCGCAAGGTTTGGCACGAAGTTTCCTCGTCTCGTGAGTCGCGGCTCGTCAAGCGGAATATTTTTCGATTAAATTTTTTGCTCGTCCTGCGAGTTTCTTGCCCTGTAAGTTACTCATCTTGTGAGGCACCACTGTATTTCCTTGAAATAATATATTTGGGATAAAATATTGAAGATTTTGATACCAATTATTAGCTTTTTATTAAACAATTTTGCTTTGAAGTAACAAAGCACGCACTGTTTAAACATTGCTCAAGAGAGCACTATGGGTGGCTAAAACAGTATTTTAACTTAATGTATTTTGTGTTTCAGATTTTCTGACCATTTAGTTGTCATGTTTGAAGAATCACCTCCCTGGGATATAGAAAAAAAATATATTCCTAAAGAATTAGAGGTACAAATGTACACTCTGTAGTTGCATTTTTAAAAAAAACAACAATGTATTCAGTAATATCTTCTAATATGGGTTTGGGTATTTTGATATTTATTTATATATTAATTTATATTAATGTATTAGAATTGCTTTGCATTCATACACATACATGCGCATACACTATATTGTCTTGATCCCTTGTTTGTTTAGATTGAGCTTTTTGAAGAAGGGATATTTTAAATTCTAGGTTTATATTATTCAATGAACCCTAAGAAGTGAAAATTATAAAATAGCAATAATATGGCATCTTAATTAACTTTATATTAAGACTTCTAGGCCAGTTTCATAACATGAATACTGATTAAATCTTAGATAAGCCAAGATGGTTAATAGAACTTTTCTACCTCCTTTGTCATCATAAATATCTTTTATTTCCTAAAAACTAACCTTAGAAAGAATAACTCATTTTGAATCTAATGTATTTCAGTAGAGAGCTTTCAGGAAATAAAAAGTTCCCAGTAAACGAATGGATGGAATTTTCTGCCATTAGATGCATGATAGCCACAAATCATTTGATTTTAAAAGGAGTCTGGCCAACTTCATGGAAGAATGAGCTATCAAAGATTGTTAAGTTCTAATGGCTGTGTGTTACTTCCTGAATCAAAGGTAGCCTATCTTCAATGTCACCTACTAGGGTTCAACAGTGAAAAGGGCCTGTTACCCACTTATCTATGTTTCTGAGGTTTCTGCGCATATCTCGCTGGTCACATGTGACATAATGCTAGACTAGATGATCCTTTGGCCTGGTCCAGTAAAGTTCTTCAATTTTTTATCTTCTCAAGCTACTAAAAGCTCCAGATTTATCCCCCACCTCTAAATAACCAGAACAGAATAATTCAGTCTTCGTTTTTTTATCAGATAATTAATTGCTTGTTTTTTCAAGTAATTTGTTAACATCTATATGTTAACAAGCATTTGTTATATCTTAAATTTATTTGTTTCTCCCGTTACAATGCACAGCTTTATTTTGAGGATGAAGAAAGAGGAGATATATATAAAATAAATACAAAGAGCACATTGTTAGAAGTACTGCAGCACAAAAGGTGAGATGCTGAACTACGACCTACATAATGATGTTGTTGCTATTTTTATTTATTTAAATGGACTGGCTGCTGAACTCCGATGGACTCTGGGTAACATACAAAATTAGAAATAAACAATAAAAACAGCGAAAACATGTTACCAAAATTGATCTTCAAAATGACAAGGAACTAACATTGAACAAACAGGGTCATGACCTTAAAAGAAAAGTAACCTTTATCCAAGCAAGAGGACTTGTTGATCTTTCTGATTACAAAAAGGCATCTAAATTTTTTTCTATTTCTCTTCAACTTTTTTCCTTTCTTGAAGTTTTTGCTTTCTCTTTGTTTTCTTTTTTCCTTATTTTATATTAATTTGCATTAGTTTTTATTTTCCCATTTAAAAATGTTAGTAAAAATTATATACAAAAATGCCCCTATTGTTGAGGAAAGCACAGGATTATCAACAGTATCTTATTAAAAATAAAGTAGTGGCACAGAACAGAGCATGTGTTGTTCATTTAGATCAGATGATACACCAGCTCCAATTTAGTTCATTGAAGTTTTCCAAATACAGTATTTAATGGTTGTGCATAATGGCTGGATGATCTCCCAACAAACTTTTAGTTGCAAATCAAATGTATAAATTAAAAAAGATGGGAAAAAAACTATAGTTTTGTTTAAATTTCTGTAGGTAGACCTTGCCGCACAAGGAATGGCAAGCAGTCTCTCCCTTTCTCGGTTGCATTGTGACATCCAACACAACTCTGTAGTTAGGAAGCTTTTGGTAAAGGGCTGTACATGCAAAGGCTTCCCTGTGATCCCACATTTTTATTGAAGATATTTATGCTATATTTGTGGATAACTGACATGCCCAAGTGACTTACAAAGAGGAGGGGTACTCTCTTCACTTTTCACATGATAAATCTCCACCTGAACAAAGCTATTGGACCCTCCAGGGATATTGGACTACAGCTCCCATCAGTTTGCTGACTGGGGGTTATAGGATTTGTAATCTGATGTACCTAGGATGTATGTATGTATTTATTATTATTTATTATTTATTTATTTAATATGCTATGTTATTATCTAACATAGTAGATGACTCTTCTGTTAAGAATCTGTGTAGGTGAGACATCTCTACATATTGGGTAACTTATTTGTTTCCTCCAAAAATTGGAATCTTGTATTTTATTCTATTAGAGTAGACTGAATATCTGCAACAGACTGAAAAGCAGCTTTTTCCATACTGGTGCCCCTCACAGATATTGTAATTAGGCTCCCATTATCACAGATCTTTGGGATGGGAGTTTATGGAAACTGAAATTCTACACAACCTGGAAGCCATCTGGTTGGGAAATTTTGATCTAATCTGTGGGCTTGTAGTAGTATCTACCAATTTTGGAACTGCAGAACAGTTATATAAAGCAAACATTTTCAAACAGCAATCCAGATTTTCTTGAATATAATATATAATGTAGCTACAACTAAAATATTACTTTCTAAATATTTTGCAGGTACTTTATAAAAACTGGAACGCCTGCCTTTTTAGTCCTGGTAAAGGATGCTCCTTTCTCTAAAGACTATTTATTTGGGAAGAAAGTTCATCAATTAAAGTGAAATGGGATGACCTCAGCAAGAAAGCAAAAACGAGCAATAACTTTTTGTTTTATATTTTATGCAACATTCTAAATTGAAATGTTTTCTGAGTACATATTTTTCATAACTATTGGGATTAATTTACTAGTCCTCTGCAGAGAATATACGCATATATCAGCTGTACTAGGCAAAAGGATTTGAAGTATTCTGTGATATTAGCAATTATACTTTTATAATACTTTCCTTTTGTATTTGAAAAACTAAGCCACCTTATTCCTTCCTCTGTTTTCAGTAAGCAAAAACAGTTAAAACAAATGTGTTGCCATGGTGTTTAAAGAATCAAGACTGTTTTGCTTGAGATAAGCAACTTTTTGGATAATAAATAAGCTGTTGAAAATTCTCAGTATCAAAATTCTGTTTCTAGATTTAGGAAAGCATTTGGATCTAAGTGAAAATTTATGTTCAGTCTGCATCACAGGAATTAACAGCCTTATAATTTCCAGCCTTTCTCCTGTTACTATCTAGCAGATTTATGCTGATCTAACAAAGAATTTGTTTTTTTGTAACAGCAGAGATTAATTTATCCATGTCTGACTTTTAAAAAGAAAGCAAAGTAATGCAGAGCTGAAGATTCTGCAATTTTATTGAATTTTTGCTTTGCTAAGGACAAATATACTGAAAAAATACAGGTTAAATAAAGGATGGAGCGTGATAATGGAAATGTAACCTGGCCACACTTGTCTTCTAGGTGACTCACAAATAATAATGAAATCCAAAACCTATCTAAAACTGTAAGAAACTCTAGGTTAAAGGAAACCTTTTAAATCTCCTAAACGGCAATAAGGAATGTCAGTCTCATTTCCAAAGGCAAACTATTCCATAGCCTTGAAGTTCTGAATTCTGCAGGAAATCTTGTTAGAGGATGTGCTCTACCTGAAAGAATCCCAAATAAATAAACAGCAGAGTATTCCACTGAAAAAGTAAAATAATACTGTTTTAAATGCAGACTGTTTAGCTCAGCTATTGAAAAATGCTAGAAGATATATCTGAAATAAAATTATTTTAAAAAGCCTCTTTTTAAGGAAGAGACCAAGAGAGAAATTCCTTTTGTCTAAATTTTAAACAGTGAGACTTATTCAACTAACAGTAGACCATATGTCAGTCCAACTAGGTAAACCAGACCAAGTAATTAATGCCATACAGGTCAGACTAGTTTTATTGTAAAGGCAATATTATCAGAATATTATTGCAAGTCTGGATGTCCTTCCTCCTTTTGTGAACTAGGGAGGGATTCTGACATCAAATGCTATGATCAAAACTGACCTTGGTGGGAAACAAGTGAAAGGTAAAGGAGATTTTTGATGCCTTCTTATGAAAGTGTTTTTTAAACACCCCTCTCCCAATTCCAAGCAGTGAGAAAATATTACGTTAGAATCTGCGTTTTCTAGAAAACTAAAAAGAAAACTGGAGCATTTTTCCAAGGTACTGTAAGTAGAATCACATCTATAAGCATTATGCTTCAACGTACATAATAATTTTCAGAGCCTTTGATACTGGCTTCATCCTGGGAAATTCTCTTACTTCATCTGTTCAGAGGCATCAGTAAGAAAGATGACATACATTTTTCCTGCTCTATTCTGTGCATTGAAGTAACATTCCCCCCAGAATTCAGGTGACTGCTGGAATATTTTAACAGCAGCATATTCTTTGAGGTACATGTTTCTTAAGATCTGCAAATCCCTTGCTGGATGCTGAACAGGAATTAAAATGAATCAGCAAATGGTTTTGAAGAAGGTTCAAGCACACGGCTCCCAAGAGAAACCCATTCTGAGCCATCTGTGAACAGCTTCACAACCTCTCCATCTGAGTGAGTTGATACAAAGATGGTTACAGCAACTCACCATATGCCACTATTAAAACAAGTTCAGGTTTTAGCCGCTTCAGGAAACATCTGGAGCTGTTAACATCAATGAAAATTTAACCACTGGTTGCAGTAGGATATAAATTGCATACTTAGAACTTATGAAATGAGGTTACTTGTTTTTAGTATTTATCCCATAGTACTTAAATTTACAATGGATAGACAAATTTACATGCCCCCTCACTCCCCCCCAGTTCTTATCCTGTTTATTCTTGGTCTTTTCTTTGGAATTTTCAAATTTGAAATTTTGGAAAAAAGGATTACATCTATCCAGAAATCAAATAGCTACTATCCCATTATCCCATTTTACTTATCACCAACTTCCAACAAGTACTATGACTGTGCAGCTCTTTGGAATGTCGGCTAAGGGGAAAATGTGACTTTCATGTAGGGCAGGGATGTCCAACTTTGGCAGCTTTAAGTTGTTTTACTGCTGATTGAGGAATTCTGAGAGTTGAAGTCCACACATCTTACAAGTTGCCAAGGTTGGACACACCTGATGTAGAGGGAAAGATGGGAAACTAGTTCTTGAGGTGTCATGGAACTACAATTCCCAGAATGCTTCATTCTCATGCTGGCTGGAGATCCCAGGAGTATTAATTCAGCAATATCTAGAAAATCACAGGTTTTCCATCACTGGCTAGGAAAATTTGTTAGTGGAGTCAGATACTCTGATATAACCATTAATATAGGGATAAGAGTTCTTAGGTTGGAAATTATAAGAAACCCCATCCCATCAGATACTTAGACTGCAAACACACACTCACATGCAACCCATCATGTGGTTAGAATTTGTGGTTATTACTAAACTTGGCTTGTAGACATTTGGACAATCACAGCAAAAAATTCATATCACTGGGTAAGTGTCCTATTGCCTAGCTAGATGTCTGGATTTTTGCACCCCCAGACCTGTTAATCTTAAGATTCTGTGTCACACGAACCCAGGAAATTGAATTAATGAATGTTTAAGTTAACTATGGGTAAGCCAGTTATACAAACAGTTGCCTAGTTTTTCAGGTGAAAATCTTATATGTCCTTTCCACATCTGATAACAATGATTTCAGTCCTATACTAAAGTTGTACAATCTTTCAGTGGCCAGGTGCCTCTCAATTTTTTAGAGTCCGGGCTACAATATCATGGGTTTCTATTCAAAATAATATAAAATTGCCTGAGTAATTAATCTGATAACTATGCCTACAGAGGTCCATTTGGTTACCCAAAGAGGCTTTGGGAGCAAGCTGCCTGCTCCCTACCACTTGCAGAAAAGCAGATAAGGCTGCAATTACAGCTTTGCAAAAAGAAACGCTTCTGAACATCAAAACGATTTGGGAAGTATTTCCACCATGGTTCTGAGATCCTTGGAGGTTTCAAAGGAGACAACATCCTGATATGAATAGAACACAGCTAATGGGGAAGGAATGGCAGCTTTACAAGTTTTAAACATCAGAATGCCCCCATGGGTATTATGTCTTTATCCTGGAATACAAAGTAAGCTCTGATGCAATTTCATATCCACTTTCCTGTTAGTCCTACGCAGGATTGTTCTCTGAGAGATGAGCAAGAGAAGATAGACACAGCCTCCCCAAGGATTTCTTAGATAATAAACATCCTGTTCGACAGTTAGGAAGATATGAACATTGCTGTGAGTTGGTTTGTGTGGACTGCAGTTCTTGTTCCAGTAATAACACAAAAGTGAAGTATTCTAGTTTAATAAAAATAAACTCAACAGATAAAATAATACCATGCCCAAAAACATTAATCTTTTTAGAACAAATATGCCCTCTATGCTCAAAATGGGAATGGTTGAGCAATTGATTCAGACTAACACCTTTGATCCTTTGGGATCTCATGTGCATCACTGACACAGCCAGCTTTCTATAGAACAGGTTTATTTTGGGCTAATGGAGTTTCAAGGGCAAATATTAAACCAACTTTGGCCTAGAAAGATTGTTATGAATTGGATGGGAAAAATCAGGTATAAAGGTAAATAGTAACAGCAGTATTCTCATGGCAACCAGTCCCATCGCTTCCTGGCAAATAGAAGGAGAAGAAAAGGAAGCAGTGGCAGATTTTACCTTCTTGGGCTCCAAGGTCACTGCAGATGGTGACTGCAGCCATGAAATCAAAAGACACTTGCTCCATGGGAGGAAAGCAATGGCAAACCTAGACAGTGTAGTAAGAAGCAGAGACATCACCTTGCTGACAAAGTTCCTTATAGTCAAAGCGATGGTTTTCCCAGTATTAATGTACGGCTGTGAGTGCTGGACCATAAGGAAGGCTAAGTGTCAAAGAATTTATCCCTTTGAATTGTGGTGCTGGAGAAAAAACTCTTGAGGGCCCCTTGGACTGCAAGGAGATCAAACCAGTCGATCCTACAGGAAATCAGCCCTGATTGCTCATTGGGGGGACAGATACCGAAGCTCAAACTCAAATACTTTGGCCACATAATGCAAAGAGAGGAGTCATTAGAAAAGACCGTGATGCTGGAAAAGATTGAAGGCAAAAGGAGAAGAGGATGGCAGAGGCCGAGATGGTTAGATAGCATAGTCAGTGTGATGGGCGTGGGCTTGGGCTTGGGCAGACTGAATGTGAGTCAGCAATGTGATGCTCATGGAAGGAAGGCAAATGCATCCACCAGAATCTCAGGAAATGAATGTTTGGTTTGGGGAAACCCCAGTTCAAATACCAGGTCCTTTTGCAGGTACCACACTTAGAGACGACATTACACAAAATCTGGATCAGTTTTAAGGAAGCACAAGGAAGCCAAGGAGGAGATCAAAGGAGTTACTCTTAGCCTTAAGGAAAGACAACAAGGAGAAGAGCTATGTTGGTCTATGGGAGCTGAAAATCAGAAGGAGTCTGGAGCACCTTTTCCAATAACACAACCTCCTAGTTGGAGAAGGGAGGATACAGCACTCTTCCAATGACTGAAAGATGTTACAGGGAAGCCTAAGATCTTTTCAGGGCTACTCCAGAGTGTGTGAAATGGCAAAATGAGCTCAGTTACAATAGAATAGATTCTGGATGAATGAGGGAAAAAATCCTGAAAGGAGGAGCACTTGTAGAGGGGGCCAGTGAATGAGAAATTTCAGTCTCCCCTCCACTCACAGTCTGAAGGCAATTCTACAACGCTGATCAAAAACCCAGAGCTAACTTAAAAATGCACCATCCTTTTTAAAATCTGCAGTGCTTCATATCAAGACTTATCTTTCATGATGCCGCTCTTTGAAACATGCCACGACTGATTCGATTGGCCAAATGTGTTCCTCCTTTGGAGCACAATGAAGTTGGGAAGATTCCCCTCCTTCTATTTGGGATTCTTTCTCAACAAGGAATGAGATTGATGGATCCTTGTCAGGACCACCTACCTGCCAGGGCTGCAGCCTGGGAGCCCCCAAACTCTCTTCGCCCTCCTTCCTTCTCCTACTGGATCTGGAGGAATACGCAGCATTCAAGCTGTGGGCCAGAGTCATAATGATATTGTAAAAATATAGGCTATTTTCAATGTGAATTGGATCTTCCTTGATTTTGGTCTTCACTGGAGCTTTCTGGATGCATCTTCTCCGGCCTTTGACAGCAAAGAGATGCTTCGAAAAGGAAAAGCGAAAAGACTGATTTAGATCATCTGCGTCCACAAACAGATCATTTTCATAGTCAGGATCATCTTGTGTTTTTTTACTCTGAGGGTTAAAACACCAAACACTGTGGACATATTTGAAATAGATTTCCTTTTTTGTTGAATATGTTCCCAAAAGTGTGGTGATCCAGACTTTCCCTTCAATGGGTCCCGGCAAACCTTCAAGTGTTAAGTGAAAAGGAAGAACTCTGTCCTTAATGGGTTCATATTCAATCAAGTGAACATAGACATTGACTTGTCTCCACTTAGAGAGGGCATCCCTGAGGAGTGCTGTAGGTTTAGTTGTTGAGAATTGTTGTGATATAACAGGACAAATTCCATTCCTGACAAGCATAGGAATAAAACTCCTCATGAAATACTCTCCCTTCTCTGTGTCTGGAGTAAAAAGACCAATCAGGGTCCATTGGAAATAGAGGATCAATTGGACGATTGCTGGGTAGTGAAATCCTTCTTTGGGGAGCATCGGATGGAAAAAGGGGAATTGGCTTTTATAATTAAGAGCCACTGAAGCAGTTGAATAACTGATCTGAAAAAGCAATGAGGAATGCTGTGTTATATATGGAGCCAGATCAACTCCAAAATATTGGTCCTTAAACATGCATTATAATAATTTGTTGTTGATTAGTCATTTGGACATAACAAGATGCAGAATATAAAACACATAATTTAACAAGACAAAGATAAATATTCTATATGAAAATAGAATTTTATAAATTAAATAAAAAATAAGACTAAAACTGCAAATCATATTTCTGTATCACCCCTGCAATTCTCTGCAATCACATTCACATCTGCAGATCTCAGTTGAACGCTTTTGTTCCAATAAATGGCCTTATTATATGTAATTTTTGAATTCTCGCTATACAGGAAATATGTTACTTTAACATAAGGATCCCAATAGGTCATTCTTCTAATATGCAATCAACGATATAGATCTCTCTTTCTTAGGCAATTGACATTCGTATAATATACATGTCACATTTTCTATGTCTGGAGCTTCAAAAATACAAGTCTGTTCATTACAGGGGATTTAGTTAAATTTCCCCTATTTAACCCCTCATGTCCAGCTGCTCAAATTTTGCTTCAGTAAATATTGTCCTAAGAGGTTTAGGCATTTGTGTGTTGAAATTCTTGGCAGTTTGCAAGGTATATTTCTAGTGGCTCATCCATTTCAATGTGCCAACTTTACTGAGGACGGCTGCATATTTCTCTGCTTCGGTATCCCAGATTTTTCATGCAAGAATCTATTTAGATTGTTCTTCAGTTGTACAAGAGACAAGGAGACCACAGCTTCGAATATTACTGGTCACTTGTACAACCCAAGAGGTCTTTAATTACATTTTATCTGTAATAACAGATACAATTTTGAGAAATTCTCAGATTCCATAGCTTTAATTTTCCACCATTAATTATATGCCATGACTAAATAAAGAACAAATTGTATAAATTCTCAATTATGATCTGAGGCAGCAACTGAAGTCTTTTTATCCACCTCCAAGAGGGTTCCACTGAAGTGATTAGGTTTGGTCTAGTTGTAATATCTGTTTTAAGCCCCAAACTTTAGTTCCATATAAGAGCTTGGGGGTCTCCATCCTTGGGCTTATGCATTTGGGCTAAAGAAACTGGATATTTTTTAAAATTTAAACAGTAAATTCACTCATAGTTTTGATCTAAATGAGATCCTTCGATGATGACTTAGTATCCATTAGACCATGGATGTCCAACCTTGGAAACTTAAAGATGCATGGACTTCAACTCCCAGAATTCCTCAGCCACTGTGAAGTGCACGCATCTTAAACATGCTAAGATTGGTAATGGATTTACCAATCCACTGGATTCAGATTGGTCTGAATTAGGCTAACAGGCTTGTAATTGCTAGTTTTTTTAATTCCCTTTTTCATATGTAGGAAGTAAAATTGCCACCTTCATCCAAAAGGGATATGGCAGGTATTATTTATACGGGAAAATAAACCTGACCAAAGAGGGCTCCAAGAGTCAGGATAATTTTTTGAATAATTCCACTGATAGATAGTCCTTCCCAGGGGCTTTATTACTATTCATGCCTTTTACATTTGTCAAAATATTCAGGAAAAATAGTTAACATGTAGCTAATATGCCTGTAATTTTATAATAAAGTGGCCAACTAATGCTAATGGTCACTATGAATCAATAGGATATATATGTTTTATCACCAGTATGTAAGATAATCCAAAGGGATTCTTTTCATAAATCTGGGATTTGTTCATCATTAAAAATATTATTTTAGCTAAAGTAATTTATAAAATATGAGCTTCCTGTCATCTTTCTTTAGTACAGAAAGACCTTCTGATTGGTCACAGAACATCTCTTCACCTTCCCAAATATGCAGAAGCCCCCAAATTAATGGGGATGGTGTCATAAGAGGATATGTCTGCTTTGATCCTTGCCCCCTCCCCTCTGTGGATCCCAATAACAAGCCATAACACCTGCAAAGGTCATGGTGAAAAGAAGAATTCTATTTAGAAGTTATGTTTGGATCTATCACTCACCTGCTACCACCCCACTCACTGTATCAGAGAGAGAAATACACAAACAAACCTGTGGTACTTTATAGGGGGCTACTAATGTTGATATCTGGATAGAGATGTCACTGGCAGATGCATCAAGTAGAGCCAAAAGGTTGTCCTTCCTTCCACAGCTGTAGTTGGGGACATTGGCTTCTCCAGTAGAGAGCATGTCCAGCAAGACATCTGAAGTGCCAAGTGTGCTATAATAGTTGTCACAGAAGTTGTAGCCAAGTGTGAGATTGTGCAGGAGCCATGAATTCTTGTTGACCACTTGAATAGCAAAAATGTACCATAGCATTCTTCTCTGAAAATCAGGATAACTAGTGTAAAATAAGTTCTTCTTTTGATCATCCTCATCAACAGCAATAACTAAAAACGTTTTTTAAAAATTTAATCATGTTTTTAATCTCAAATTTAGAGACCTAAAAGCCAATACTGATTCAAAACCAGAGGCAAATGGTAGTCACCTGTCACCATATAATTCTTATTAGTGTTAAGAAGATTGGCTAGAGAGGTTAATGGTCATAAATGCACCATTCTTTGTAGAAGTGCTGATTTTCATTTGTCCAATTTCCAGGATTCAAAATCTTTCAATCACTAAAGGCAAACTAGCATAAAGATTAGAGGCTGTTTCATAAGTGACCCAGAAAAGAAACTCTAAAAATAACTCAGCTTCTATTTTTATTAGGGTCAGGCACTGAGTATCAATGCACCTTTATAAAAATATGGAAATTGGCTGGCCAGAAGTAGTGAATTTCAAAAACTTTTCAAACACTTCTGTAAACAAGAGTCAATATTCAGATGGTTAACTCTGGAGTTGACAGGAAGAGGAAAATAATCTACACTTCTTTTAGGGGTTTTTTGGCCCCATCTGTATATTTTAGTCTCTTCCATAAAATAAGACAAAAGAGAGAAGCTATTGAAATCGAAAGGATTCAGAAAATTAGACAAGTCTTGCAATATAGGAGTAAGTGAAAGAAGAAGAA
>JANHZU010004224.1:67064-78509 GCA_032468055.1 Acrochordus granulatus
CCTCTGGCAGAGCTCTCATCTTCATTAGAGCACACAAGCCCCCCAACCACAACAAGGTGGTGCCTCACTGGGGGGTTGCAGCTTAGATGTACTAAAGTAAAGGCGGATGGGCTGGGGAATTCTGGGAGTTAACATCCAACCCTTAAAGTTGGTTGAGAACACTAGTTTAGTCAGTTCCTGAAGATGGAATAAAGAAAGGGCATGTTTTTTTGCCAAATGCCTTTGGTCTGCCCTTACTGGCAGGAGATAGGGTTTTTCAAATTAAAAACTGTGGTCATAGCAAAATTGTGTTTACACAAGAAGTTTTGTCTTCTACTATATGACCCTGGCTTTACAAACTATTCACGGGCACCATATTTGTAATCAAGGTAGAGTCATGTGGTACACTCCTAAAGGTGCTGGATTAGGAGAGGGAAACCCAGATTCTAATACTGTCTTAGGCACAGAAACCAGCTAGGTGACCTTGGGTGAGATATTCCTTTCAGTGTCAGGGTCTGTGACAAGTCAACAAATAAACAAAGCATCTTTCATAGATACATTTCATTGTAAGAACTGGTGAGGACATGCAAAAATAAGTGCTATAAACCTTCAACCATTGGGATAAATGCTAAAAAAAAAACCCAATAGCAGCAACATTTACAGGAAATCAAAGGGTAGACCGAGCTTCCTTGTCCCACCCCTCCTTTAAGCAGACCGTCCAATTCCATTTTTCTCCTAAAAGTGAAGTATTACATAGTCCATTTATTTCTGCATAATAAAATTTTTGCAGAATTGCTCCAGGGATGAGGAAGAAGCTAGCAAATGATATCACATAGTATACACCAGCCAGCTGGCATAGTCAAACATTTCCAAAAGTTGCAGAACTTTTTATAGGAGAGAAGGGTAGATTTGCAATTAGGATTGTGAAAACGCTGCCAAATCTTCCTGTTGCTCTGCAGTTAGATCTGTCTTCATCTTACAGAGATGACTTACAGAGCTGTTGAATGTAGCTGAAACCTTCACTGTCTACAATTAATCCTTGCTTTCAAATTTCTATTAATGAACCCAAATAAAGAAGCCCACAGAAAGTCTACAGACATTGTACTGAAGCCTCTAAACCTTGCAGAAACTGGCAAGTCCACCTAGCTTTAATTGCTTCTAATTGTACTGGATATAGATTATAAAAGAAATGATGGTGAGGAAGTCACGATCATTTCTTTTATAATCTATATTCAGTACAATCCAGGTGACCACATCCAAGTGGACAGGTTGGTGGCAAGAAATAAGGAGGTTGTTGAAGTAGTGAGATATTTTTGTACCTGTTTCCTGAAAAATAAATACCCTTCCTCTTCTCTATTTTTTAAAAAAAGAGTCCAGTGGGGGATGGGAGGGCAGAGAATGACATCTTGAATCCCAAGGTGTCTGTAATGTAACTAAACTTTAATTAATAGGCAAGATGTTTGCAATATTTTGTAAATTAATTTCCACGAGACAAACCATTTCCTTTCTGATCTGATTTTAGTTTTAAAGATAATAACTTAAACTTTCTTTACATAACCAAGAAATAGATTAAAAACACCACAATTGAAACATTCTGCTAAATTTTAATAGATGAGCCATATCATTTTTATGCTTAATCAAGCATACAAAATTTAATGAGAGAAATTGAAATGTGTAGTGATGAGAGAAAAACAGTGGCTTAAACTAGAATGATTAAAAAGGCTGAATGGTTTTAGCCGCATGAGAAAAGCAACTTCTAGGGTATAAAATATTGCATTTTGCATGGGATTCTGTCTGAAAGAACTTACCACCTTGTCATAGTTATATGACAGGAATGGATAGGTGGGTACAATCCTGTGCCTTGTTTATCAAAGTTATTTATACAGCCTTTTCAAGTATTCACCAAAGACTTTACAAATTGCATATTTTATGAAGAATGGAAGAATTCATAGGGGACAGGGACGATTTAAATTCACTCATTGTGTAATAGACGTAGTATAAAAAAAGTCTCACTGAGATAATTAATTCTTAGTTAGCATAGTAACAGAAATGCCCAGTGTAGAGGAATCAGAAAGTCAACTGCAAGCAGAAAATCAACATAATTCCACCTACTTAGGAAATTATTGTCCTGGAGATTAAAACCATATTATGGACATTTTAGAATGAATTTTAGCCAGTGTCTTGTAGCTATTTTTTTAAATAGTCATACCTTTTCTTCCTTTGTAATTGATCTTTTCCCTTATAAATGCCCCCATTCCTCCCCACCCTCAAAAATATCCTTTGGGCAGCAGGTTGAACAGTTATATAAGACTGGCCAAACATGGTTCGCAGAAAGATAAGTGCCACCATTTCTAATCATTGGCTCTTTTTGTTCAAGATGATGATGATGATTACTTCAGAATCACCTAGAAACACTGAAAAAATTATATATTTTAAATGATTTTAAAAAGTAGGAAGGTATCCACTTGGGGAATAATGAGATATAATAAATGACAATATTACTGGAATGAAACCACAATAATTTGTTTAAAAATAATTACCAAATGTCAGAATTATGTAGCAAAAGCATCCAAAGGGCTTGGGTCATCTTCACAGTTGTTAACTCTACTCACTCAAAAATTTGACAATCACTTTACTTTAGAAAATTGTGTCATCATATAGCAATTGTACTTGCTGGATCTTTTATTTTTTTTAATTTCTCAAATTTATATGTTGCTGATCTTGCAAAACAAATCTCGGTGGCTTACAGTTAGATAGCCAAAATAAAAGTTAAAAGAGAAGAACAAGCTTTTGACAGTATCTAGGAACACATAAGAAGCTACCTTACACTGAGCTGGTCATTGACTTATCTAGCACATTGATCCACAGATGTTTTCAATAGTTTTTCCAGCCCTACATGATGATGCTAATAGCTGAACCTGGGATTTGATATGCCAAAATCTGCTTGCAATTTCTCAAAACCTCCTCACATAAAAGCAGCTTTCTGTTTTTTTTCCCTCTCTCTCTTCTGCTCAGGGTGTTTGAGAATATCCTTTGAATTTCTCTTAGTGATGCTTTTGAGCTTATTTATTGTTGAAGGTGGCTGAGAATGTAATTTAGCTCACATTACCAATGTAAAAATGGCTGATGGGAAAAGTGTTGTCATTATGTCATCCCTTGGGATTTCAATTGAAGTACAGAAGCCAGGAAAACTGCAGATTGTTGGAGAGATGATGATAGAATGTCATGAATTATTGGACAAAACTGTAATTAAATAAGTATAGAATTACAAGGCATCATCTATGAGAATTTCACTGAGACTTTCTCCTCCCTTGAATAAAGCACATTTTCTTTCAGGGAATCACATGAAAGTACTGTACTGTATTTTGGGTGATTTTCTGCACAACACTACCTTAATCCTTGCTCCCATTTTTTCCCAGCTTCTCAAATTTGACATGAAACCCTGGGTAATTTCTCTATATATGCTGCTTCATTGTACCTAAAGAGTCTCCAGGATGGGCCTTGCTTCATTTTTTGTATTCTCCCTTTCTCCTTCTGAGGACAGGTGATGTCATGGCACTGGAATCTGATGTCACCCTTGAAGGATATAATACACCCAACGAGACAGAGACGCCCATTATGGCCCACCCTCCTGATATCTACAGTGACAATACTCTACAAGATTGGCTGAAGGCGGTGCTCAGTTTATCCCATAAAGGTATAATAATTAAAAAAGAGGCATCCATTGTAATGAATGGGCAAGGGCAACAAAGCTCACAGGAGTTTCTTATTCTTCCAAATAGTGATCAAGCTGGATTTCAAGAACATCAAAGCAGTTGGCCCATCACTGGATATCTTAGTAAAAATGTCTTCTGAGTTGAGTATCAACCGACCTGTGTGGCTAAATGCAGATATTCTGAATGGCCCAAACATTCCTTTTGATATTGCAGTTAATGCGAGCCAGTGAGTAAAATCAACTTTTCTTAACATTTATATAAAAATATATTTTACACTACTAATTTCCAAGGATTACAGAATGCTATCTTAAGCCAACAGAAACTATTGGTTTGTTGATCTTAACTCTGTCTATGCCAGCCTTTTTCAGTCTGGTGGCTCCTAGAATCTTCAGCTGGAGATAATACAAGTTATAATCAAAATATCTGACACCAAGCTAAAAAAAGTCTGTCTGACAGTAGCTTTGAATGGCAGTAACTTTCCTAAGTGTATCATGATATACCAGGATTGAATGCAGGATTGTTCACTACTGAGCCATTTTGCCTCCTTCCATGACACTATCTGTCAAGGAAAATATTTTATAGAAGGCATTTACTTTTACTGTTGTGCCCTTAGTTAAGATAAGAAACTGAATATTGTGTTTACAGCTGATGAGTAACAAGATAACAAACCTAATATCTAATGAAGTTGTACTAACGATATGAGATAGCAGTTTGATTAGGAGTTTACATGTGCCAGCATGTGCCAGACACTTTACCACAGGCAGAAAGTCACATGTGATTCCCACAAAGCACATGCCAGGGCTGCCTTCCCCAAATACAATGGTGGATTTATCATGTGAGTAAGGTGTTCCTGCATACTGATAATTTTTTTCTACAGGGCTTTCTAAATTTTAGATTAGAACCAGGAAACTTTCGTGCTATAGAAACTACAGAAACCTTGAGCCAGACCAAGTCTCTGAATATCAATTGCTATTTCTAAATCAAATTGTCCAATTGATGTACATCAAATAAAATCTAACCCAGTATGGAGAAGACTTATAATGGCTTTCTTCTTTTAATTTATGTGGAACTGTGACTGTAATGTTGCTTCTGATTGTTTCTTAGGTTCCTGACTCTCATTCAGGAGAAGTTTCCAAACTGCACTCTCTCCCCAGGATGGACAAACCTCTATTTACCTCAGTTTCCAAACAGGACCTACACGCAGAATATGGTTGAGGAAATGCACAGCCTTGTGAGAAAACTGCCTCAGCAAATCACTTTCCCTGTAAGAGCTGTCATGGTAAAACCAGCCTGGACTCATTTGAGTTGGCTTCTGAATCAATCCAAAAGGTGAGAGTTTGACAGCAAGCTCTATCTTAGTGTACTCAAATCAGCCTTCCTTACTCGTGTATGTACTTTATGTGTAATGAAGGAACGGTTCCAAGACGGACGATGCTAGTTGGGAATTCTGGAAGAGGCAAATCCCATCACCCCCGGCTTGATAGGTCTGACTCAGAACTGGTTTCTCCTGATATCTGCAGAAGAAATAAAGTATAAAGAAGTGATAGAACAAGCCATTATTACTTTTTCATCTGCAAGACTGACCCTGGTTTATTCAATAAATTATGAATTAAATCAGAATGTGTATGCTTGCGAGAAGGCAGCAACTATAAGCTCTGCTTTTGATATCACAGTCTGTCTCCTCTTTCTAGATATAGTCTGACTTTGTGGCAAGGGAAGAATGATCCAGTTACAGTGGAAGATCTCCTGTTCATTCGAAACAGCAGCAAACCTGAACAAATCTATTATGATCTTTATGAACCTGTTTTGTCCGAGTTCAAAAAAATGGCATGTGAGTATAAAATTGTATTTTAAATAGCAAACTTCAATGTTTCTGATACGAAAAGAACATTAAGAACTTATTTGCATTTCAGACAGTATTATCTATTTTCCCCCTTCCAGCCAGTTGTTAAAAAAAGCTTTCAAGTAACATATATTCTAGGAACTGAATAAGAGACACATTCCAAAATACTGTTTTTTAATTTTTATTTAAATAATAAGTGATGAAATCAGAATATTTGGGATGACTTTTGTGTGCTAATGATCAATCGCAGAAATGCACATCAGAGAAATCATATTTTAACAGGGTAGTTGATTTTTCCTTCCTTCTTTCTTTCTTTCTTTTTACTACAACCTCAAAGTCTAGCAACCAGAGCCAAGTGCAAAATATGGACAAGGAAGCTAAATGAAAATGTTGGGGAAAAGAATGGAGTCAATTCATGTACTGCGAATTACAAGAACACAGGGAATGGTTGACAATTTGAACTGGAATTTTCTTACTTTGGAAAATCTGGACTTTAGAGAGAACTTCACTACAAGGATGAAATTGATACATAATGGCACAAATAATTGTGAATGGGGAATTGACCAAGCCTTGTGAAATTTGGAAAGAAATAAGACAGGGACTCCTCTTTTCTCCATTATTATTCATTCTGATGCTTGAAGTTTTGAATAGAGCCATAAAACAAGATCAGAAAATTGCTGAACCTTAAAAGAGATGTTTATAAAGTAAGTGCTTTCACTGATAATGAAAAAACTTGGAATTTGATCCTTTGGCTGGATTTAAAATTAATAAGACAAAAACAAAGATGTTGAGAAAGAATATGAAGATCAAAAAGTACTGGTCTGTTAAAAATTAGATTTCAGTTTGAGAAAAAAGTAAAATATTTGGATGTTACTTTTACTAACATAATACTTACTTAAATAATTGTTAAAGAAATATGAATGAAATAAAAAGCATTTATTAATGTGGAAAAATTATCATTGTTAGGAAGAATTTTGGTGGTAAAAATGAATGTGCTACCTAGAATGTTGCTCTTATTTTAGATGATTTCTGAACTAGAGAACTGATGTACCATTTAAACAGTGCAAAAAGATGTATCCAGGTTTATATGGCAAAGGAAAATCAAAATATTAAATCTAAGATTCTCCAAAATGCAAAGGAAAGGAGAGGACTGGATTACCTGATTTTAAATTGTATTTTGCTGCCTGCTGTTTGATTTGGATGAAGGAATGGCTGTTGTTGTGAAATAAGAGACACTTAGGTTTTAGAAGATGATGGTCTAAGGTTTGGGTAGCATTGCCACTTATGGTATGATAAAGGTAAAGTAAATGTAGATTCTAAAAATCATTATATTAGGAATGCTATACTAGGAATATGAAATAGATACAAACCCAGGCTATGCCAGAAAATACCTTTGTTCAAGGCCTCAAGTTCAATAAGCATTTCATACACAACAAACACTGGGCAAAGACAAATGGTTAAGATATAAAGTGAGAGAAAAGGAAGAGCTGAGCCATGGGGAAGAATATGAAGCGGGGAATCAGTCTAGAATTTCTTCACATTCTTAAGTGTAAGAAGCCCAGCCCCTCCTGAGAACGATTGAACTTTATCTTAGAAGTGCAGGTGGTTCAAGGGCCAATTGGGCAAATTCTTGCAATTATATAGGACCAATAAATCAGTTAGCTTAAATGTCACCATCTGGGTGTGATCCTTTGACCCTGACATAAAGACTTGCTAGCATAGGAAAATGGGGAGTTTAAGATGAAATCAAGAGACTGACTGTAGAGAGATTTAGTTTTCAACGGTTCTCTTATGCAAGAAGACTTAATATAGATAAAAAAGTATCAGGAATAGAATATGATAAAATGGAATTTGAAAATAAATTATGTCCAAAGGATGAACTTGTAATTGCTAAAAGATATGAACTTTTGTTGAAATTTGAAACAGAGGAACAAGAAGTTAAAGAATTTATGTTAAAATGGACCAAGAATTTTGGTTATAATACCCGATGGACCAATGGGAGAGAATGTGGTTAAAGGTTCTGAAATTCAATGTCTTACAACTTGAAATATAACTTTTTTTGAAATGATATACTGTAGGCATATGACATCATGTCTAGGATGTATAACAGTACTTGTAACCATCGTTGGAAAATGAAAAACATAAAGGGACGCTTTGGTGGACTTGTGAAAAAGCAAAAAGATATTGGATACAATAAATATGGTGATGCAGGGAGCTCTAAAAATTAACTGGAACTTTTCTTATTAGGACTTATGGGCAGTCAACTAGAAAAGGCTCATGAACAATTGATTTTATTTATGGTAATAGCAACAAGGCTATTATATGCATAAAGATGGAAGACACAGAAACACCAGTAATGGAGGAATAGATTGTAAAGATGGTTGAGTTTACAGAAATTGACTTGTTTATGGAAGGAACTACAACTACTTTTATTTAAAAAATTGAAAATCCTTTATACAATTTTTTCTGAAAATGGATAAAAATGAACTGGTGATTTTGTGATTTATTAAAAGTGATTTAAATTAACAGTTTGCCTTGGGAAGAAGGGTACCATGATATGCAATATGGGAAGGTGGAGATGATAATTCCTGCTGCAAAGAAGATTGGAAGTTGTTTCTTTTTCGTTTTTCTTCCTTTTTGTTTTCCATCACTTTTTCTATTATCCTTTTATAATTATGTTTGATAGGCGTGAAGAATCAGGCTCAGGCGATGCAGTTCAAACTAACAGATTTATTGTTGTTATAAGGTCACAATAATTTCCCCAACTGCCTGTTGAACACCTGCACTCCTTGGATAAGATTCAATGATCCTCAGGAGGGGTTGGGCTTCTGATGCTTGAGGATGTGTAGTGACTCAAAACTGATTCCCTGCTCACCCCTGCCTCTGCCCTACTACTTACCACAACTTTGTCTACTTCTTCTATGTTTCTGCAATTTTTTAAAATCTTTGTAAAATCTTTTAATAAAAATATTTTTTAAAAGGAAGATAAACCAAAGGAATGGGAAATTGAAAAGAATTATATTTAAGTTTAGTACAAACATGGACTTGGAATATATTTTTATAGTGTGTTTTGAATTGTTTTCTTAAGTCACCTGACAGCTGACCTAAAACTAATTATATACAGAAGGAAAAAATAGGAACATGTTTAACCATTTAGCCTCTTGTCTAACGTACACACTAATCTTTTGTCATTATGACTTGATTGCTACCTTACACTTAATCTGAATCTAGCCTTCACTATTTCTTCTTCTTACTCATTTATGCTTTTAGCCTGACTCTTTAAAGTGTTAATCTGTTTCTTTAAAATTGAAGGTAAAAACTTGATGCATGGAATGCATAGCATAACAAATGAAAAGTTAGCAAAGGAGCCAGAATTCATGTTTAATTCTCATCTATTCTGGTTGAATTTACAAATAATACTAAGCAGTATTTTAACAAGCCATGGTGGCCAGATTTACACATGTTGAGTCTTAATGCACATCCATCAAAATAAAAACAATCTACATGGTAACTTTAGTTTAATATGAAACTAGGTTAATAGATTATATGAATATTATAGATCCATCTTGATAGATCTGCCACTGGAATTCACTCCAGTAATAGGTATGTAACATAACTCAGTCCTTACCAGAGTTATTAGCTTTACTGATATATCACTATTAATGGGATTAGAATTCAAGAACACGGGCATTAATATAAGCCAGGGATGGGAAACGTACATCCTTTGAGACTTTGATTAAGAATCAGACTTTGATTAACAGCCGAGAAACTCAAGGTCCTTTACTCCATGTGGTTAAGCTGTATTTATTCCAGTATTTCTCAATTTTGGCAGCTTTAAGAACTTCCAGAATTCCCAAGCCAACATTCCCCGATTTATACTATGAAAGATAACATATAAATACTTGAACTTTTTCCGGAACACAAATAAGCAAATGCAAGATTTTTCTTCCTTTCACATAACTTTTATTGCTGCTGATTTCAATAACATTCCACAGCTATACAAGCCATTAAAAAAATATGGCAAGCTGGGAATGACAAAATCTGTGGAAAATCCTAGGAGAAAAGAAACATCTACCAAAACAGATAATGAGGTATTTTCTGGTCAAAGAAGAGAAGAAAATTTATTTCAAAATACCAAAGATAAATAAGGTATTTTCAGAGAGGAATAGTTCCTCAGTGACAAAATAATCACATCTTGATGAAACATGCAAGCAATTTTCTAATTTTCAGGAAAAAAATATGCACAAAGAATGTTTAAAAAATTTCCTTTACATGTGACATGATTTCAATAATTTGCTGTATTTTGATAATGTGTTTTGAAGTTTCATAAATATTTAATGATATGATAATCCACCACCATCCCTGATATTATATTGTAGATCCTCTCCCCAATAATAACTCTTGTTAAAAAAAATTCCTATGACTTTTCACTCTTTTGGATCCCTTGATTAAAAGGCATTTTAAAATACATTTCACTTTTACGGCTTGCTTATGCTGAACTTAATACAAAATTTAAATCTGTGTTTCAATTCCTAGTGTCCTGAACAAGGCAAAAATGGTGACAGAAGACCCTCACCAAAATATTGGTGAATCAAGTCTGAAGTTCTATTCCATATTAGATTTTCCTAACCATCATAAACATAGGACTTCAACAAAAGCCAACACAAAGGCAAGTAAGGACTGGAAGAATCTTCATATGTTGCTCACATACACCATGATTACTAAAGCTTTGATCATTACATTGACCTGGATAAGAAAATTCTCATTCAGATCATAAGGCACCATAAATGGATTTTCTCCCGAAACCTAGGCTATATAATAAATTGATGCACTTCAACAAGTCAGTTTCAATCTTCCTCTTTTCTTCATATATTCAGTGGAGTAATTTCTAACAGTATTTACAACACAATTCATTGTGGGACAGTTTTTAAAAAGAGGAGAAAAAGATTATGCAGTTAAAGATTCTGAAGCCCAACTGAGACATTGTATTTGTTCTTCTGGAGGAACCGCTCACAGTCTTGAAATGTGCAATGGAAACTTGAAGATAGGCCAGCTACATTATCTGTGATATAGGAGAGCACGCCTGATGTTGCTTGATGATAATATGACACCTAGAAATAAACATAGCTAATCAGTTGATTCTTTGGAAATCCCGGATCCAATTTTTTCTTTCAATATAAGCATTAGCTGGAATGTTGGAAGACTTATTTTCAGATTTAAACAGAAAAGAATGCTTAGCTATCTCTGGAATCTGCAAAAGTACTGAAATAGCAGTGCTCAAGAGTGATCTGTTATATTGACAAGGTGGTAGTGATCAAAACAACGCATGTAAGCATCTTGCTAGTGCAAAACACAGCTTTTAACCTATTTTAACAACATATCCTAAATTTAGAAAAGAATTAAGATTTCACCGAATCAAATTTCAGCCAAAGAGCCAGTATTCATCTGAGGATGCTTCCGTGGTCATGTGATCAGCATGATTATACATTGAGGCATGTGGATCCTGTTACTTTTCCACCAAGGTAGTTATCTATTTATCTACTTGTACTTTTACATGCTTTCAAACTGCTAGACTGGCAGGAGCTGGAGCAGACAATAGGAGCTCACCCTGTTGCATGGCAGCACTTGGGTCTCGAACTCAGGCTGCTGACCTTCCAGCCAACAAGCCCAGTGTCTTAACCACTCACACCATTGTGCCCCCTAGGGATTTCACAGTTGGTGCAAAATCATAATGTGGCTAAAATGTTTTTGACTGTATGCAATATCCAAATGAGATTGATGAATAAATCATGGAATGCTTAAGAGAATCATTGTTTGCTGTTGGCTTCTGCCATCCTTTAACAATGTCACTGTAGCTTAGCAATGGTCATTATTGTTGTTTTAAAATATTTGTAAAGCCACATGTTG
>JANHZU010004224.1:159939-172392 GCA_032468055.1 Acrochordus granulatus
CTCCCGGTCGCACCGTTCCCCCTTCTCCGCAGAAAGGATTGGAATCTCGGCACCAAACCTGCAAGAAGTCTTTTCTCTCAGCTTTCCCAGCCCTCCCTAGCCTTAATATTTGGTTCCTGTAGAAGACGCCCGTAGCGAGCGGCGGGCGGCGAAGCACCTTCGGCGGGAGCGCGTGTGCGCGCGCGCACTGAACCTCTCCAGATGAATGAATGTTTCTTCCCCACAGAAGCGGCCGTGTAACTCAACGTTTGCAGTAGTCCGGCGGAGGCGGGGGAGGCATGTTCTGCATTACAGTTCCCTCTCACAGCACAGCGGAAGGGGGGGAAGAGGATGCAAACGCCCCCCATAATGTCATTAATATTATTGATACACATGAAAGCGAAAAAAATAAAGGCTACGCCGAAAGGGGCTTTGCTTGCAAGCGCTGGGAGTGGGGGGGCTTTACAGAAGAGGAAGCAAACAGCATTCCCAGAGAGCCCTTTAATTAAAGCCATCTCTGCACTGGGAAGGGGGAAAGAAGTATCCTTCCCTCCCCTCCACCCAGCGCGGGTGGAAATTATAACAAGGAGATGAAAAGGTTTGGAGACGCGGATCTAAAATTCCGCAGGCGCTGGAATAGTTTTGATACTATGGTTACTCGATCTGACCAAAACACGCAGCAAAGACCACGGACAACAACAATAGATCAAGCAGCGGAGGAAATTCCTTCCGGGATGGACGGAGCGGAGGGAGGAGAGCTCCGTGGCCGGAACGCTGAGACGCTCGTCTCGGCCAATCGGCAGAGGGCAGCCAGCAGTTTCAAAATGCCCCTGCTCCCCCCTCCCCTCCCCTCCACACAAGAATTGCTGAGACGTTTCTCTACACACGTCGCTGTAACCCTGCGTGTGCTGCGGCAGGAGCAGCCGCCGCAGTCGCGAAATGTGCGCCCCCCTCTCCTCCAGAAGAGCGCGGCGCGGCGCGGCGCCCGCCCTCGAGCGCTGATCCAGACTTTCTCGTCCCCCCGGTTTTGTCCGGGCGAGCAGGCGAAGCAGATGAGTGGCCCCCGCGCACCTGCCCGCCTCTCCACTTAACTTTCCCCCGTGACTAGCACGAAGGGTTAATTCTGCCAGAAAGTATGACTATTCGCGTTGCGAAGGCTTCAGCCGAGGAACTATGATTTAGATAAATCGGCCGAAGTCAAGGATCCCCGAACCAGGCAACAACATAATGGGCAATAAAGGAGGATCTGCGCTCTGCCCAACCTCGGAGATGACATGACTAGTCGTTTTGGAGCATAACGTGCCAGGTTCCGCTGCATTTAGAGACAAACGTATGGCACAGGAAAAAAAAATGGGTTCAACAATTCATTGAAAAATACAAGGGAAGAAACACACAGGAAGCATGAAGCCTAACCACCTCTAGCTTGTTGCTAGAAATGTGTTCTCTGATGCCCCGTTTATAAAATAGGGGACTAAGTTGTCATACTGTCTACCTCTCAAGGTACTAAGATCACAATAGCTCTGCACTCTGGTTATAAGTCATTCGTTCTTTATTTTTAAAAGAAACCTCCCAGTTCTCTCTATGAATAACAAAACTGTATTAATTATGCATCTATAAGGGCTGCAAGCAGATTGCTAGTTTCCTCCTCTCTAACTACTTGATTTTCTTTTAAAAAGGCAGAGACCATAGCATTTCAAAAACTTCAAGTACCCTAGGTTTTCTAAAGAGGAGGCATACTGTATAAACCTTTATAGGATCTTTCACCCAGGCTGCCCCAGAAGAGAGGATAAGGCAGAGTTAGAGGGGCATAGGAACCATAAAAGATGTTAGAGGCTGCTGTGTATACCATTAAGTGACTGGGCTTCCACCCACCCCCCACTCTGGGTTCATAAAACCGTCCCTGCAGCTGCTCTAGTAAACAGGAAACTAGCAGTAGCTGGAGTGGGGTAGCATTGCTGAGGATTGCTTTTCTCCTTACTGATCCCTTAAATAATGCAGAACATACACGTTATGATTTTCATAGCTGTGAAGTTCACAGTCAGCTTTTGATGAAATTTAAAAAAAAAGCTAAGCCATTTTGCTTCTCATTGTTCCCACGTTCCTTCAAAAAGGAAGCAAAATGGGAATTGGCAGGGAGCAGGAATTTCAAAACTAGTAAATCAGGAAAGGTCTGGACTAGGCAGCAGCACTATGAAAACTTCAGAGGTCCTCATCCAGCTTTTTTCAACCTGCATGTTCTTCCAGTATGTTGGGGTCAGTGTGAGCCATGATGGTCAGGAAATTGTGCGGCTGAATGTCCACTCAGAATTTATGTCCCACTCATGTGACAAAAGGCTGTGCAATCCACACAACTGATCATTCTGTAAGCAAATCAAGAAGGGAACATAAGGTGGAATACAGAACTCATTCAGAGGAGGTTCAGCACAGACATAAAATGTGAAGCCATCCTTGGAATTCTTCCAGGAGGAGGAGTCCTGATCTCACCCATCAAAAGACACTGAATAGATAGATATTCCACCTTTTCTTGCTAAAGCAGGGAAAGGACTGCAAATCTATAAATAAGGCATGGTGGTTGCCTTGTCTGGGAGAACCAGCTGTCTTCTCCTAAAGTTTTCTTACCTCCATGTATTACAGAAATCAGATGGCATGTTCCAGGCACTTGCAAAATAGGGGTGCTGAGAAAGAGGGAGCTTCAAAGAAACCCCAAAGTTGGATCAACTACATTTTAGAAAAGGAGAGAAAAATGACCATCTTAAAGACTGCCTATGGTCAGTCGTTATGGAAAACAGTCGTCAGGAAATAGTGGGGTGCAAATTGAAGAAAGGAAAGGAAAATACTGTGGCAGCCATATTTTTACCTCTGTCAGATAGAAAATGAGAATACAGAGCCAATATATTGATGCAAGTCCTACTTATTTAAGTTGTGCTAAAGTTCTATGCCACAATGACAATATGACAGCTTGGAATATAAGCTTAAGGCATTACATTTGGGCAAATAGTTGCATGTCTGTGCATTTGCTACTACTTACCCTGAGCAAAACAGTGAGAAACATTCAAATACAGACACATCCTATATTACCTGTATATCTGCACACTACTCCCTTTAGGGCTACCAGCGTCAAAAAAACTAAACAGGCTGAGCTGTTGGCCTGCACTTATGATATTAAGTGGCGTCAAGATCCTTGAAAGATACCTGCATTAGTAATTATGCCCTATGAGGTTGAAAAATTGCTAGAGTTGTTGCAGAGAAGTCTCACAGAGCCAGTTTTACCACTTGTTTGCAATTGTGAGTCAACTAGGATGCAAGTCTGTATTCCAAGCTTTGGCTCTCACAGTTAAGAACTTTTCCCAGTTACATCTAATAATAAAAATCCAGTTGCCTTTTCAAGAAAGTTTGCATTTTTTGAAGTTTTGCTACAAATCATGACCTGGATTAATGAGAATATACATAGACAGGTAAGAAAATTGTTTGACCAGCTAAGAAACTCATGCCGCAGATACCAGATTTGGGCTCTGTAAATCCAATGACCACTAAATGGAAGAAAAGAATGCCACTTGGTGGACTTAGGATTTTTGGAGCCCATATCTGATGGTCCTACAGTGCACTCAAAAGGTTTTATTTCTGACTGTGCATATAAATTGTACTGTTATTTTCAAACCATTTATTCTTGATAAGATTTAGGCAATAATTCTCTATGAAAGACAACTCTAAAATATGGTAAATAAGAAAGTCTCATATCTATCTCATTGGGTAAAATTAAGTGAATTAGAGTTGTCTTTCATAGAGTATTAAATCTTATCAAGAATGGTTTGAAAATAATCATTCAATTTCCATTCAAAAATAATTTCTACTATAGATTTCTTACCCAATCTTCTGATGGTTCCCACATTACACAAAACTATAAATCATGATTTAAAACTTAATTGGTTGGGCTGATGCAACACTTTTTAATTTAGCATGAGATGTGAGCTTGTCTGTAATTTGCATAGCCATTCACAATATTTCAACAACAACAAACTCTGAATTCTGGCCAAATTGCATAAGAAGAAAAATGTTTCCACAAATCTTTAAACAGATACAGAACAACTGGGAGGTTTTTCACAACAAAAATTATGGTGAATAAGAGCGCAATGTGGTTTAGGAAAAAAACTTTTCCCATCTCACTTTTTTTTGTACTTTTGAGTCAGTCTTGACTCCTGTCAACTGCCTGCACAAGTCACTGCAATTTTCATGTCAAGAATTCATATATGGCTTGCCTTTGCCTCCTTCCTAGGATTAAGAGAGGGTGACTGGCCCAAGGTCATCCATATGGTTTTATGTGGGACTAGAACTCAGGGTCTCCTCCTTACTATCTGACACCTTCGGTCACTTTATGTAAACTCCTATGGTCTCCGAATTTCTCGCTTGCTGCCTTAAAACTCACCTTACATACTGAAGCCCTGATTTTCATTATGCATCTGCATTAAAAAGTAGCTGCTATTGGGTAGAAGAATATGAAGGGAGGGACATCCAATTATAAGATACCTTTGCAGTCGCAGGTACTTTGGCCTTTGGTTTGGCCTTTGATTAATTTTTTCAGCATTTTTTAAAAATGGGTACTCTTCCAGGATTCCTTGAGGTGCTAATTAAACAAGTTGCTTATAACACAACACATGAGCCACAGACCTTTTATAATAATTTCTCAGGATGTCAGCTTGACAAGCTGGTTGACTAATCTCTGAGCATAGCAACTAAAAGAGCAACCACGTGCACGTGACAAGTATGTTCAATGAGATACACTACAGGGAGTGGTTCCTATGGTTTAGGAGTCTTGATTGTTTGCAGGCATCTGCTTGCTTATTTCCTGGTCAGTATCAACTCTTAAACGAGCAGTGATTTGCTGAAAAGTCCTGGTCAGGAGCTAGTTTTGCCAGAGAGTCATATGGAAGATCATTTTAAGTGCTGCATACCTTGTTCATCCTTCCTCCATCAAAGTGATTGGCTAAAACTTCCACCACAACTTAGAAACTAGGAGATAGAGAGCAGCAGTACCCCTCCAGAAGACAGATTTTACCCTGCCAATTCTTCATCCTAGTCAATTCAATTTATTTTTTTCAGAATGTGAATTTGTGAAGCAAATAGGCCACTAGAAGGCCACATTAGGCATCTTTTTATAGATCCACCACCACTAATGTGCAAACTCAGTTCAAGGGCAGTAGTGTGCTGCTTTCTAACAATCTCTTCTCTCTCCTACTGAAAAATGGAGGATCTCAGAAGACTTAGAGCACAAGCCAACAGCCACCAAATGACTTTCAGCAAAGATATTATCACATTGTGATCACTTGTGTGTGCACTAGTAAGGGACAGCCCAGGGCCAAATTGGGAACTCTGACCAAAAAAAACCAAAAATAAAAGAAGCCCCTATTTGCAGTGAACTGCCAGTTATCCTGCAAGGGGCGAACATAGCAAGAAGCCCCATGAGGAAATTTGCAGGATTATATTTGGAGAATGACTTTCAAATGCATTTGCCATGCTCAGCTTTACAAAGGAATCACCACCTCTTAATGGTAAATAAGAAATGGCTTTCTTTCAATCCTACCACTAAGAGAGAATTCAGATTCTACATAGGGAGGATCCTCCTAGTTCTGGATATTTTATCCTGAACTGCCTCTACCATTCATCTAGTCCTCCTGGGAGCAGTTCCCCAAAGCTATAAATCATATATCCCTACCAACCCACCCCCACCAGCTTGCCTGCACATCTCTCCCAGACAAAGATCCATGTTGCTTAAATACAGAGCCGCCCTTGGTAACATGGTAGAGCATTTGCAGACAGTTAAGAAATCAGGTAAAGATATCAGCCTCTCCAGACACTGTCTGGAACAAGCCCTTTGCAAGACTTCATTTAAATGCAATCGGCACTCAGTATTTCCCTCTGCCGCTGAGGTGTGGAAGTCTCCCAGAGAAGAGGAATTGCAGACATCGTAAATGGTCCAAGTAAATCCTTAGGCAAAAGCAATGGAAACACCAATAAATGACAGACAAGCATGTGCA
Source organism: Acrochordus granulatus (assembly GCA_032468055.1). Lineage (NCBI taxonomy): Eukaryota > Metazoa > Chordata > Lepidosauria > Squamata > Acrochordidae > Acrochordus > Acrochordus granulatus. The sequence continues at coordinate 165,951 of JANHZU010004224.1, forward strand.
TTTTTAGCCCAATGTGTTTACATGATGTATGTTTATGGGGAGAGGACAACATTTTAAAATATTGTATATTCAGGGTCAGCTTTGTATTAAGCATTAGCATAACTGCAGATATTTGAGCCTGAACAAAGGTGGTAAAATCTCAGTTTCAGGACCACAATTAGAGTCTAATTTTGAAAAATATAAAAATGATGATCATAGTTTGAGTATAGCTTCTGCCAATCAGGGAGTAAAAATGTAGACTTGCACATAGGACTTCCCACTATGTTTGAACCCTGATCATTATTATAAAATAAGCAATATTTCTCTTAGAAAATAAGAACATCCAAATCTATTCAACTAAATCCAAAGTAACTCCTACAGCCTTTCTTGAGCCTTTAACCTATCTTCCTGAAACTGAACCTTCTTGATAAGTTATTTATTTATTTATTAAATTTATTGATTTATATATATTATATAGTGTTCGACTAGATGGGAATTATAGAAATAAAGGCCCAACATATCTATGGGGTATCATGTTGATCAAGGATACTATGCTTTTTTGCATTTAAAAGTTGTTCTTTAAAGACAGATTATGCTCTGCTTTGATTTACTCTACAAAGAGACCTATTTTGTTCAATTTAGGGAAGAACTTCATTTCTAGCATCACTGTTCACTGGTTCTTACCCAAATGAACAACAAAGCAGGTATACAATGAGAACAAATGGGATGGAACAAGAATGCTCAACTACTGCTGCTTGCCTTTAATTACTTAAATGTTTAGATGTTGCATCATGGTAAATAAGGATGGGAGTTAGAAAAAGCTGAAGAACTGGTAGAAGATGGAAGAATATCTGCAGTGTTAATGGAGAGAAAATAAACCTACCAATATCATACTACCCTTAACAAAGATACATTTGGGATACTTGTAGTGCTCTTTAAATATATTTCATAGAACCAGAAAATAGAAAATAAAAATGATCATGAGTTGGTTCATTATAGTAAGATAAGACTATATCTATGGAGATTTTAAGTTAGAGGAAAATTATAAACACTGGGGATATAATCAAGATTTATAAAAGCATGTGATATAAAGTATAGGGTTGATAGGGAAAGTAATATTACATCAAGTTTTTCTTGGCCAGCTGTAGCCAAATTTAGGAAAGGCACCAAAAAAACAGAAGGAAGAAACATATTTAAAAGCAAAGAAAATTCAGAAAAAAACCTCCTAAATTACAGCCTAGAATTATCCAATCTTGGTACCCTCCAATTGGGTTAGATATCACATTCCACTATCATTAGCCAGCATGATCATTGCTTGGACTAATTTGGATTTGATTGCTTTGACTACGTGCCATTGAATAAATGTTGATGCTTAGTGATCATGTAAATAGATTTTCTCCATGACAATCTGTCCCTAATCTAGTCCTTCAGGTCTTCCATCAGTATATTCATTGCTATTGTAACTGAGTCCATTCGCTTTGCTGCTGGTCATCCTCTTCTCTTCCTTCCATCTTTTGCTACATCAGAGCCTTCTCCAAAAAGCTAGGTCTTTGCATAAAGTCTCCAGTTAGGATTTATCTGAGCTGAAATCCATCTGGCAAACCCCCATTTGGGGAATGCTGATAAATCTCCAGAGCACCCAGTAAAACTGATTGGCAGAAGGATTACAACACCCAAACAAAAGAAAACACCTCTTCCACACAGTTGGTGCCGAACTAATCCATAGACTCTCCCACCACAAGATGTGGTGAAGGCCATTTGCTCAGATGTCTTCATAAGAGGATTAGCCAAATTCATGGAGGATAAGGTTATCAGTTGCCACAAGTAATGCTGGGTATATGGAAACTCCACATTCATAGAAAATGTATCCCTAAATACTATTAGTAGGAGAACCATGAGAGAGGCAGCTGTTAACCTCTTCTGTTACAGGTTTCCCAGGATTATCTGCAGGTTTGTTTGACTAGCTGTCAAATCCATCAGCCACATCATATGATCTTAATACAAAGCTGGGTATAAATTAAAAAGATGTTGCAATGAACCTAGATTAGCTTAACCAGAAACACAACACTAGTCAGCTTTTTTTTTAAATCTTCCCTTAGGGTTTAAAATAGCTGCTGGCTTAGACATAGTTTTTTGGCTATTCATCCAAGTTGTATGCAGTGCCTTTTCATTCTGTGTAAGGAATTAATCTCCTCATTTACATGACTATCTTAGTCTTCTCTGTGGCAAGATTCAGACCAGACTGTGTATTCACTGAAATCTGCTTTACTCATTCCTTGAGATGTGTTAATGTCGGTGAAGGCTTTTAGTTTGCTAATTCTCAGTCTCCTGCATTTTTAATATTATTGAGCTTGCTTAATAATATTTTTGTTTTGCTTTCTATTCAAAATGCAATATTCACACCCTTCTCCTTTTTTCAAATGGGATTTCTGAAACTAATCGCAGCTCCTAGTGATACACAATCCACTCAATGCCCATGTATCAAAAAATATCACAGTGAACAGCAGCCAGGACAGGAACCTCATGGTAGCAAAAGAGGAATAATGAGCCATATTCCAAGAGCAGATGTGAAAGGGACTAGTTTCTGTGTTCCTCAGTACAGACATCACCTGACACTTGCAACTCCTATCTCTTACTATTGTTTACAGTCTACAATCTCCATTGTAAGAATGACTTTGAATCACAACTTCCTGACTATCTACAGTATATCTACCAGAATATTTACAGTAGCCTAATGTTTGGATTTTCTTGCTTCTTCCCATCTTCCTTGATGATAGGTTCTGGAGGTTCTACAGCAGACATGTCCAAATGACAACCCAAGGGCCACATGTGGCCCTGGACAGCTAGTAATGTGGCTCAATGAGATAATGAGGTTGGCCCCACCTTTTGGTAGATTGGCCCCCACTCTTCTGGCCTTCAGAAAAAGCCTGATAACCTGGTTTTGTGGGTTGGCTTGGGGGCCAGGCAGTCATATGTCTCATATGAGGTGGCTGCTCACTAAATGCATCCCACTTCATCTTTTTACATCTTGTCTTGCTTTTAATCCTTTTATTTTTTACCTGTTTATTATATTTGTGTGCAGTGGGTTTTGTTTTGTTTTATTTTTGTAATTTTAATATAAGCAATCCAGATTTGCTTCTGGAAAGTGGGGTGGTGAACAAATTTAATAAATAAACCTTTAGCATTCTTTTGTGATTTTTAGAGATATTTTTTATGACTCGATTGCATGGTATCAAGTACAGTCAGGGTGACAACAGAAACACTGTGTAGGGGAGGGCACAGTTTGCTATTTATAGACTGTACATTAACCATATTATATATTTTATATGTGGCCAAAGACAAATTTCCTCTTCACTCAGTGCAACACAGGCAGGCCAAAAGGTTGAACACCTGTGCTCTATAGCTTGCACATTATTTTGGCTTTTCTTCTTATCCAGCTATGGATTTGGATTTGTTTTCTTCTCTGGATAAAACAAGAATTATTATTATTTGTTCAAATTGCTAGTAGCTTAATTGGATGTAATAGCTTTGAATGTTTGGCTTGAAAGCATTAAAGATAAGCAAAGAGGAAGAAAACTTGACACTAATAGTTTTCACCTACCTACTTGGAAATAATAGTTTCCCAATACATGTGAATTGAACCATTCTGAACTTGCTTGAGTGCTATATAAATAATGAAAAGTAGGATACCAGCTTCATGAATACATTTAAAATGTACACTTTGTAGGTTCAAATCAATTAAACTAAGTTTGAGAAAGGCATAGATGCCTTAGCAGCTGATACATAGATAAGATTTAAAATTCTTTTAGGTGTCTTAAGCCTGTAGGAAAGAAGAAAGGCACACCCACCAAAAATGTGTGACTAAAAAATTAGATTGCTTTCCTAATCTATCATATGCCATAAACTACAGGTAATTCTTGTTTAACAACTACTCATTTTAGATCATTCAAAGTCATGATGGCACTGAATGAGATTATGACTGGTTCTTGTAGTTGCAGCATTACCATGATCACATGCTCATGATTTGGGCGCTTGGCAACTGGCTCATAATTACAATGGTCGCAATCAAATGATCCCCATTTGCAACCTTCACAATCGGCTTCCAACAAGCAAAGTCAATGGGGAAGCCAGCAAAGTCTTTGCAAATGATGATCATTGTGTGGGGTGCATTTAACAATGGCAACTATACTGCCTCAACTGCTGTCATAAATCAGCGCAATCACATGACATCATGCTTTCAGCCACATCACTTAACAATGGAAGTGTTCATCCCAATTACCATTGTTAAGCAAGGACTATCTGTCCTGGTTGTGTCTCAGCTTCACTGTTTCATTTTAAGTTTGCTGCAAATTGTTGTGATTGTTTATTTGGCTATTTATTCTTCAGTAGTTGCTGTAACAGGTTAAATATAGATGTGGATGGTTAGAAAGAGCAACTTCATTTGAAATGGTGGGGAGGAGCAAAGAATGATAGCCTTCCCTCAGATTGATACTGTAGGCTTATCCTCATGTTGTTCTTAGTCAGCATGAATATGCCCCCAGAATAATTTTATACAACATACCCTCATCACACTGCCTTCATCTCAACCCTTCTGGTTGTGACTGACTCTAGGGAGCAGTGCTCATCTCCATTTCATAGCCAAAGAGCTAGCATTGTCTGAAGGAGCTTCATTGGTCATGTGGCTGGCATGACTATATGCCTAGGCGCACAGAACACTGTTACCTTCCCACCAATTTAGGCAGTACCTATTTATCTACTTGCATTTTGCATGCTTTCAAACTGCTAGGTGGGCAGGAGCTGGGGCAAGGAACGGGAACTCACTCTGGCATGTGATGGCACTTGGGTCTCAAAGTGCTATTTCCCACAACAGAAAATATTTAAAACAATGCAAATAGGTATCTGAAAGACAAATTATGTGGATTCTGTAACTGAAGAGATTTCTGTTTGCTCTGTGGCCAGGAATTCTGAGAAAATATCAACATAACAATAAAAGCAAGTGATTAGCATTCCAAATGGCAGATAGAATGGCATAAAAAACCTGCCTAGGGCCATAGAGATTTGCATACAACTATTCTTCTTCATTACAGTTGTAGAGTTTTTTTTAACTAAAGCATTAAACTGATGCAGTATATATTAGTATACCATGTTAGAATTATTGAATACAAAAATAATAATGATGTTTAAGAAAATCTTATCCAAATTTCTCTTTGGATACGATAATTCTGAATTGTAATTTTGTACTTTCTCAGTTAAAATTTGTATGTTTGCTTCCTTACAGTCAAGTTTCTTTTCGACTATTATGTTTACTCAAAAGTTTTGAATTTTCAGCTTTTTTCAGTTCTGCCTCCCTTATATTTAACAATATGCAATAGTTCATGTGCAGACTGATATAGGAGGTAGAAAAGGAAAAGGGAAGAATAACCATGTGAGTGATGTGCCCTAACTATGCTTTCAACCATGTAGAATGAAAAGGTTGTATCTTTAGTAGCTTCTAATTGGAAAACAGTGTTCTAAAAGCTTCTTGATTGTCCATTGTGGGTAACTGAATTATTTCTTCCTGAAAAGCAAGCAAAGGATGCTTCAAAGTCTGTACAAGACATACAAGACAGGCCACAACAAAGTGAATCAGACAGTAAATTAACTGGGCACTAACAGGAGTTGGCAGCAAGTTTGGGAAAGACAGAAAAGGTGCCCAACAAATTTTCTTCTTACTGGACAATGCACACTGTATGTATGTGTAAAATATGGGAAGACATGTCTCTGCAGTTCTAATAACACAAGTCTTATGATAAGCTTACTTACCTGATGATAAAAACATGGTGTTTTTTTACAGCAATCACAAACTTATGCTGGTCACTGGAGAGTAACAGAAACAGCAAGTGGCTACTCTTGGACCAAGGAAAGGTAATATTGTAGGAAGACCCTTCTGATGAAATAGGTTCTGAAGAACAAAAGAAGCACACTGAGTAAGAGATGTGAGTTTTAATGATCAGAAGGGATACAACTACTTTCTGGAACAGGACAAATGCATCCTAGGAACAGTGTGCTGGCCAGAACCAATGACACATGAAATGTGCTGTTGAATAGGAATATGACAGAACAGCAGCACAGACAATTGCTTGTTCCTGCTCATTCCTATGGAGACTAATGATTTTGCCAGCTAGGACAGTGAAGGACTAGAAAATAAGTTCAAGAACCTGGACAGGAGGTGTCAAGTGGTGTTTTCATTATTCATCTCTTCCATTACAAAGGAACAAAAACTATATATGGGAACAAAACTATTACATAGTAAAATTCTACATGCTACAGAGAAGATATTGCTGTAATATGTAGTTCCTGGGAACAAGAGATACATCTTCTGAACTGATTCCTGGCATGAAATGGTTTGTGTTTCACAAAATATGAAAATACAGTGGAACCTTACAAGACTAGCATCTCACAAGATGAGCAAAATAATTTAATA
>JANHZU010004224.1:172492-186895 GCA_032468055.1 Acrochordus granulatus
AGCTATGCAGGCTGAGGAATTCTGGGAGGTGAAGTCCACACATCTTAAAGTTGCCAAGGTTGGACACTCCTGGTCTATACTGTTGTAGTTTTAGTGCAATGTTTGTCCTCTCTTCCCAACACAAATTTTGGCCAGGCTCTAGTATGCTTCATTAACTATGTGGTTGATAATTCAGTCAGGATCTGGGAATCTGCCCAGCTCCCATTGACCATTTCAGCTCCCATTGGCCTGTTCTCTATAGCCATTTTGTCCTGGACTTCAGGAGATATCAGTCATCACATTTTTGCAGAGAAAGCTGTCCACATAATGCTGAAGCTCCTATCAGGCCTTAAGCATGTTCTTATGTACCTAGATTTAGTACTGAAAAACTGCTAGAGCTGTTTTTTTTTAAAAAAAAAACTATAAATGCTGATAATATCAATTTGCTCTTCTAGGAAGTTTAACTTATTTCTCCAAACATCGAAGTATGCCAGGCCAGATTTATTTTCAGACAATCTTAAGCCAGGGTAGATAACCTGTGAACTCTAAGAATCTTGAGTATGTACACTAAAGAACTGACCCTGTTGTTATCCAGCTGTAATATTTAACATGACAAACAGTTAATTGTTAATTGAATGATTGGAGAATAATCATAACTATACTGAAATTTAAATACAATGAAACAAAATAAAAGTTTTTGCCCTGGCCTAACCTTCTTGGGGAAGGGAGGCCCTTTAAAGGCCAAGTATAGATGTCAGTTCCTTCCATTTGCAACTGAACAGCCTTGCCTTAAAGTAACAATTACTGTGTGAACTGAGGCTTTTAAAAAAAGTTAAAAGAGGAACTGCTCTGAATGATCACTGTCTCTGAATCTGACATTATGTCCTGCAGAGAAGTGTCCTAAGGATACATACAAGTCAAGCAAATAGCTATCTGAAAGTTGTTTCAGTTTTAACAATGACAGACCACTCTCCAACAGGAAACGTGGTTACACCATCTGGTGTATGCACTGTGTTGAAAGTGCTCAGTTATTTTAGCTAAAGATGATAAAGCAGAATTAATGGCACTTCATTAAAAATCAACATAGTTCTTTGGGAATAGGCAACTGGATTGAATAGACTGGGAAAATGAATTATGTACTATAGTAAGTAATATGATTTTCATGCTGTGGTTTCCATGTTATATTTTCCATGGGAACTATAGCACTTCCATACAATATATTAACCATGTTATGTAATAAACCTTGCATTAAGGTTATCATTTAGCTCAAAGGTGAGCAATCTGAGATCCTAAGACAAAACTGGTAGCCCAAGTTCTAATTTGTAGCTTCCAGAACATTGCCAACACTTGGTAGTACTTTTCTTTATTGTTCTAAGAAACAAGGAAATGCAGGAGTAATGTAATATTAGTCTTAAAAATAGGACTAACCTTTTTTGAAAACAAACTCCTTCAAAAAAAACAGAGGAAACAGAAAATCCCAGTCCTATTTATGTGCCAGACAAGATCTCACCCACTTTCCATTGTTAAGTCTGCCTGCAGAAAATAATATTGGTTGATCTCAGAAACAGTATCTGACTACCGATTCTCAGAACTGTAGTCTAGATTGGGAAACTGGAAAAAAAATATCCTGGAAGAAGACAATGACCAACCATTTCTGTATTGTTGCCAATAAAATTACGTAGTTGTGCTTATGTACCACCAGAAGCTGAAGAAAGTCTTTACCTTAATCATCTGGAAGTCAGTAGACCGATGTTTCTCAAACTTGAAATGTATTTAAATGGCCCCTTGAAATGTATTTAACTTCAACTCCTAGAATTCCCAGCCGGCAAGCTCTTTCAGCCAGATCTACCCAACAAGTTTGTTGTTGTGAAGGTAAAATGGAGATTACTTATATATGTAGTGTCTTGAGCTGCAGAGGGAGAAGAAATATAAATCTAACAAATAACTCTGAGACTGAGAAGTGCTGGGTTAGATTCCTTTTTGTAAATCGTTTCCCATCAATCCTCCCCTCATTCTGGAGGAGAATCTTTTTTTTTGAGCCAACCTGGCAAAAACTGTGCCAACTTAATAGCTCATACAGCTCTGTTATGTTGCTTCCCTAGCAGTGTGTTTCAATCTCGACAACTTTTAAGATATGTAGACTTGTCAGCTGTCCTGTGTGAATCAGATAGCAAACACAACTAGATGAGTTAAGTCTACTTTATTGTTAAGGCTATATTAACAGAATCTTACAAATCTAAAGAACAAAGCTTCCCGCTGTTACTTTTAACTGCTAGTCCATTAAGGCAGGTTCTTTCTTTCTCTGACCATTAAGCCACTTGAGCTCCTGTTCCTCTTGTCTGATTGTTTCATAAGTAGCATCTTTTCCCCAAAGTCATTCCCCCATTCCATTACAGGACTTCAACTTCCAGAATGCTGGGAGGTGAATTGTTGGATGGGGAATTCTGGGAGTTGAAGTCCACACATCTAATTTTTGCCAAAGTTGAGAAATATTGCCTTAGAGTTTGTGCATGAGAGAGTATTGAAGTGTCAAGGCCTGAAATAAATCAGGTCACAAATATCCTACAACATCAAAAATAAAGATCAGTTAATAATCAGTTCTCTGGGCTGGTGTTGGACTTCCTTAGGCTGAAGGTCATGGGGGATTTCAATGTGCCGTCCCTGGGTTTGTCCTTGGGCTTAGCTTAGGAGTTCATGGCTTCCATGGCCACCATGGGCCTATCCCAGATCATTTCGGACCCTACTCAAGATAGTAGTCACACTCGGGATATGATTTTCCTGTCTGAGCAACTGCAACATGATCTGCAGGGGGAAGTTTCGTTGTCCCGTGTCATGGTCAGATCATGCACTGGTATCACTCAGATTCTCTTATACCACCCCCTCTGCAGGGAGTCAGGACCTATTGAGTTGGTCCATCCTTGGCAACTGATGGACCCAGAAGGGTTTCAGAGGGAGCTGGGGGATGTACCGGAGGAATTGCTGCACAGTCCTGCCGAAGCCCTGGTTACATCCTGGAATTTAAGGGCGGCTAGGGCTTTGGATAGGATCATGCCTATGCGGCCTCTACTCATCACACTTGGCACTCTCCATGGTTTACAGAAGAATTATGGATGCTGAAGAGGGTAAAGAGATGCCTAGAAAATGGATTATCTGGACCCTTTTCAGTCTGGGTTCAGGTCTAGTTATGGTACAGAGACAACATTGGCCGCTCTTGTGAATGATCACTGGCGTGAGTGGGATGGCAATAGGGCATCCATCCTAGCTCTTCTTGACCTCTCAGTGGCTTTTGATACCATCAAGCATGGTATCCTTTTAGGTTGGCTGCAGGGATTGGGGCTGGGTGGTGCAGTTTTGTGCTGATTCATCCCCTTTCTTCAGGGCCGGTCTTAATCAATGTTGATAGGGAGAGAGAAGTTCAGTCCCCAGTGCTACTCTGTGGTTTGTCTCAGGGCTCAGTAGTTTCTCCTCTCCTCTTTAACATTTACATGAAACCATTGAGTGAGATCATCCATGCCATGGGATGAGGTACCATCAGTACACTAATGATATCCAGATTTACATCTCTGTCCCTGGTGTTCCAAGTGATGCTGTCTTGGCTTTGACTCAGTGTCTGGAGGCTGTACAGGTCTGGATGGGGGACAATGGGCTTTGGTTGAACCCTGGCAAGACTGAGTGGCTCTGGGTGGCTGGGGGTTCTGGTTCTGAGACATTAACACCCTGGATGGGGTGGCACTACCTCAGACAGATCTGGTGCGTAATTTGGGGGGTTCTCCTGGACTTGTGAATCCTGCTCAATGAGCAGGTGGTGTCTGTGGCTAAGAGAGCCTTTGTACGACTGTGTGCTGTGTGCCAGTTACGCCCCTTCCTAGACCAGGACTCCCTACACTTGGTCACTTATATTCTTGTCATCTCATCTTTAGATTACTATAATGCGCTCTACATGGGGCTACCCTTGAAGAGCATCCAGAAGTTGCAGCTGGTGCAAAATGCAGCTGAGGAGATGATTGTAGAGGCGAATAGAATGGCCCATGTACCACCTTTATTCTGTGAGTTGCACTGGCTGCCAGTCTGCTTCCGGGTGCAGTTCGAAGTGTTGTTTTTGAACTTTAAAGCCCTTCATGGCATAGAACCAGGTTATTTCGGAAACTGTCTCACCCCAATGGGGATGTTTCTCATCACCAGATCCAGTGGAAGAGCTCTCCTCCAGATCCCATCAGCCAAGGAATTTTGGCTGTCAGGATCCAGAAGAGGAGCTTTTTTGGCTGTGGCTCCTGCATTGTGGAACATCTTGCCCCTAGAGGTAAGGTCCATGCCCACCCTTACAACCTTCAGAAAGAGCCTGAAGACTTGGCTCTGCCAACTGGCATGGGGCCCTGATACGGACACTTCATCCTGGAGGTGGCTAGTAGCTTAATTGTCATCTCTGTATGTATTTTTATTTGCCCACTCTTTCCTAGTCAGTTTATTTAAGGTTTTTAGCTTTTTTTATGATGTTTTAATGTTGTTTTTATGAATTGCTTTTATTGTAAGCTGCCGAGAGTAGTTTTTGATTGCAGTGGCATATAAATCTGATAAATAAATAATAATCAGAAAGATTGAAGCCAAATTGTCATTTTCCAGTGTATTTCTGATTAACACATTATTTCCCACTTGCTTCCCTCTCAGAAGACTAAACAAAATGGGGAGGGGGAGGTGACAGAGCAGGGGGGACAGAAACCCCATTCCAACCCCAATCCAACAAGTTTTTTAAAATATGTAGAGGCATAGTGGCCTAGTGGTTAAGAACCTGGGCTGTCAGCCAGAAGGTCGGCAGCCCGAGTTTGAGATCCAGGCGGTGTGTAATGAGGTGAGCTCCCATTATTTGCCCCATCGTTCCAAAGCATGCAAAATGCAAGTAGATAAATAGGTACTGCCTAAACTGGTGGGAAGATCACAGCATTTCGTGCACCTCGGCATATAGTTATGCCAGCCTCATGACCACAGAAGTGCTTTCGGACAATGCTGGGTCTTTGGCTATGAAACGGAGATGAGCACCGCCCCCTGGAGTTGGACACGACTGAAAGGACAAACCTTTACCTTTACCTATATTTAGCTACAAATTTAGATATTTTAAAGTTTGCTACCAAGTTAGCTACCATTTTAAAACTATTGTCCTTGGCTGCTCAAAAAGGTAGCAGTTTGGAGGTCAGGAACACATCTGACTGAATCTCCAAAATCTGTGTGCTCCAGAAGAGACCCCTTTCTTTTGGGTTAGATAGAAAAGAAAAATGTATAAGAAAATATGGGAAACAATTTACTTTTTTGCAATACAAAAATAGTAATTCCATGATTATACAAACCATTACAATTTAATTTTTAAAAGCAAATTAAACCTAGTTCATATAGCATCACATTATCCAATATTGTCTCTAAAGCTCTGCCATTTCTTCCTAACCAGTTATGACCCTGTTTAGCTTTTCTCAAGGTCACTCAGTGCACAAATATTGTAAAACTGACTAATTTCACACAGTTGCTAATCCTTAATGTGACCTGATTAGCTTAGAGTGCTACAGTATATGAACCTTGCCATTGTGTCACACAGTGAGTGTCTATGGCACAGGCAGCAAATTGTAATTTATTCAATACATCATGTTTGGTTCATTTAGTTCCAGTCTCTGAACGTAAACTGATCAATGACTGCACCACTGAAGTTCTAACCTGCTTTTGGCAGATGATCCCAGAATTCTGGGAATTGAAGTCAACACATCTTAAAAGTTGTGAAAGTTGGACATGCCTAATCTACAATATCCCACCTTTCCAAGACCAAACCTTCTGCTGTGTAATAATGCAACTACAAAAAATAAACTTGGCAAAATTACTGAGTGTGACTAGGCATTCCTCATTCTTCCTGCATAAACAAGGGATTTTTTTTCACGGCTTACAGACAGAGGAGGTTTAGACACTGTGTTAGAATAATTTGTCAACTCTCAACCTGTGAACACGTTGACCATAAAGCAATATTGGACAATATGATCCCATATGGTCTAGGTTTAAATTGCTTAAAAAATAATTTTTAATTATTTGAATATAAAATTTAAGTTTTTATATCAAAGAAAAGGAGAGAAATCTGGAAACATTAATTGTTGTGTATTGTTATTGTTGGATTCTTCTTTTGTTAACAAACTTTTTAAATTTTCTTTTTCTCTTTGTTTTTTGTATTACATTTGGTTTTACTTTTTTAATTAGGTTTATTTAGTTTCTTTCAAACATATAAGTTTTTATAATAGTTTAAAGTCTATATTTGTGTTACTAAATATTATTAACATTACTGTTTTAAAAATGTAGAACAGCAGAAAAAAAACTCTTAGTTTCATGGTCCTCTGCCCCAAAAGAGCAATAAAAAGTACTATTTGTTTTATCTCAACAAATAACAGAAAATATTTGAAATTTAGGGGGGAGGGAGAACATATGGACTGTCACTTATTTCTAAGGTGGATAATAATGAGCTCAAGAAAGTTTTATATCAATATTTTGTTTTCAAAACATGCATACTATAGGTTTGATCATTCATAAATTATTTCTTCATCATTTAAAGACCACAGAGAGAACACTGGGTAAGGAGCCCAACCAAAAGAGGGGCATTAGCTAAAAGCAATTATATTATGCCTTATGCATTTATTTTAGGGTTATTTTGTAGAAAAAATACAGAAAATTATAACACTGAGAATCAATTGTTTTTGAATTTCACTGATGTGCAATTCTGGGAAACATCAGGGCTACAAAAGTAGGGTTGGGTGCTACAATTCAAAGATGAAATTTGTTACAAAAACTTGAGAAGTGATAAAAACATGTTGGGTCCCAACTGAAATTGAGAGAAAGAGAGAAGGGAAATAAAAGAAAACTATCAGCAGCTATATGTATATGTTGTGTATATATTGTCCTAAGGAAAATAAAGCACTTTCATATCAGTCATGGGTTAAACAGAATGTTAACAACACATTCAGTTTGTGGGTATTAATTTTAAAAAAATCAAAGTCACAAATGTTTAGGCACATTTAGGGACTATTTTTCCTCTGAACCAGCTAAGCAAGGATATACCAAAATATAATTCTAGTACAGCAAGCATTGATACCAAAACCCGAAGATGAAAGTTAAGTCTTTACATTTTGCACAGAACACTTGATAAAATCTCAAATTGCTTCTAGTTTGATAGTTGCACCAGCTTCAAAACTAGAAGTAGAGGGAAAGTAACTCCAAATCTGGAAGTAAGACGATCATAATTTTTGTCCTGTCACTTGTTCAACCAGCCTTTGGACTCAACTGTAGTTTTTTTTAAGCTTTCTTTCTATACATAAGGCAAAGAGTTTTCTGAAACCATTTACATTCAAGAAGGTGGAATCTGGCCCAGGAAAGAAAGCTAGGTATCAGAGTGAAAGTGGAGTTCGAAAATGTCATGAGCAAGTATCTTAGAGACGTATCTGTTGGAAGGCAAATTAAACTAGAACTGAATTGAGAGTCATAAATGTGCTGGGTGTCCAGGCAACCAGAAGATACAGATAACTTACACCCATAGTCAAGAGCCTTTAATGAGCGTAACAGACATAGTAGAAAGATTATGTTCAACATAAAACAGGACAAAATAAAAAAGGAATAAAATCTTGAGCAGATTTAATTAAACCAAATTCAGTAAAATCTGACTGACTGAATAATGCCCCACGGTGGAGGCCAAATAATAACTGCAACACAGAATACTAAGTCTTATAGGAAGTGACTGGGGGATGCCTGCCCAGTGATTTTTCTTGGAGTTGGAAATATTTTAGGATTTAGTCATTTTTCCTCCACTTGATAAGTCAATTTACAAACCCCCACTGCAGTTAGCTGGCTTGAAGACAGGCCTTTTTCCATGTCTACAATTCTCTAAAAGCATCTCATTTTAGTGTAATCAATGAAGGAAATACAGAAACCATTGCATTACAAACTGCCACTAGTAGCAGATGAGCAGTCGCAGAGGAGATGCAGCCAGTTTTAGGAGCGCCGTTGGGGGAGGGTAAGCAGGTAGGAACATTTTTGTACATCTGCTTCAGCATCCTACTGCTGAATGTGTTGGTTTTTCTCCTGCTATAGAAAGCCAAGTGATTCTGATTTTGAACAGAGTTGTTTACTTCAAAGACTCACAGAAGCTGGGTTCACACAGCATTCTACCTTTTAATTTTTTTTACTCACGTTTGTCAAATAAGCCACACCTGGCTGAATTCAGTGGTAATATTAAACTATAAATAATATATACATTGAATAAATAAAAATAGAAGCAGGGTTTGCAAGTCACAATGACTAAGTTCACAAATACAAAATCCAAGTCTCCTATTACCATTCCAGACTCTAGGGTAATTGGGTAGCAATAATCACATATTTTTTTCTAGGCTACTATAGATAGGAGGCAGCCTTTATCATCCCAAGCCAGAAGTTCTTAGGACAATGAACATGTTTCTGCTTGCTGTAAGCAAGTAGTGTCAGTCTCCTCATCCTTTACATACTAATTAAGCCAAAACAGGAAGAAGTGAGACTCCACTGTTACATCAAGCTTGGCTCTCAGAGGCAACAAAATTCTACTTCTTCTGCTCCTCTTCCCATCAAATGCTGATTTTATTATCACCAATTCTACTCTCAAGATATTCTTCCTATATTTGACAGGTTGCACATTGCTTTTTCTTCTCTTCTTTCAAGTTATTGCTGTTATCTCTGCTACAGCCACAACCCTGTATTTTGTCTCAAAATTCTACAGTTAAGTTCTTTTCTCTAGCCTACTAATAAAACTAGTTAAAAGTAATATCCAATCTATCAGGAAGGAATTGATGTTTTTTTTCCCTGTCAAAAAGAAAATTATCAGATGGAGACACACTGAGTTTTACTGATATGATAATCATGAGACAGCTTAGTAACATGAGTCACTATGCCTCTGGACAAATTTAACCTGGAATTTTACTCCTTTCTCTCTACTTCTTTCCCACTATTATGCAGCCAAAATAAAGGAAAATCAAAATGGCCAAATTAAACCTTTCTATACTTTCTCAAAGAAACCCCAAATCTGCAATGAAATCAAATTACATATACAATCTGGAGTTGTTAAATGTTGTTTTTGTTTATAGATTTGTTATCTTCCTGGCAAGAATAAAATGCACAAATAGTACTCCCAAGAGGCCATAAACTACCAAAGTGTGATTGGATGAGGTACAGGGATGTGTAATCAAATACAGTATTTCTACAAGGGTACCAAGTTGAATAAAATGTCTGTAGCCATTTCCAAACCAAGACTGGATTCAATTGTTACGACAACATAAACTGGAGTTCTACCAACAACAAGGAGCTGGAAATATACAAATTACTGTTGTTAAATCATTTCATGACTTCAGTTGACATCTGATTTTGCAACTTACCCAAATGCTGGTTTTATGAATTCTCACCAACTTTGAAACTTTTTTGCCCCAGAACCATCCATGTTTTTTGTTCGACTTCTTATTCTGTGACATTTTGTCTCTTTTCCCCCCAGTGATTATCTGTAAACAAAAAGTTAGGGGAATTAGCACCATTTGGCCATTCTCTAATTTAAAATTCAGTTGTTCCAAGTTATCCTTCTCTTATGAACAGCTGTTTCAGTTTTATGAACATCACAATGCTTACCTAGTTATGTTACCAAGAATTAGGGAAAACATAATACAGTTGCTAAGCAGTATAAGCTTCACCTCTTTAACTTACTAGAGAAAACATCAGCCAGCTGGGTGACCTTGGGCCAGTCCCTGTCTCTCAGCCCAACTCAACTCACAGGGGTGCTGTTGTGGGGCAAATAGATGAAATGTGTGTCAAATATGTTCACCACCTTGAGTTGTTTGTAAAATAATAAGGGCAGGATACAAATAAATTTAAATAAATAGTCCTAGGGCCAGTAAACAAAGCTGGAAGTCCTCTGCCCCCCGCTTTTTTTTTCTCTGGAAAAGGGTATACCCATTTTCTTCAAAAACCCTATTTATGCATGATCTGGGCAGTCTTATGTATTGATAAGCAACAACAACTTCCAAACCCAACCATACAAACATGCAGATTTCCTAGACTTTCTTGCACAAGATGGTATCTGTCTAGGATCATGCTTGTATATACCTAGAGAATTCTGATTATCTGGCAGTCTCTGCCTTACAATACGCAAGCCCTACCCAGATTAAGTGGAAGCTTGTTCATTTTCATTCCTCTCAAAACTATCTCAGAATTTCATTATTGTCTTGGAGTTTATATGAGATTTGTATTGGCCTTAGATGCTAAGGCTGAAAGAATCATGGCTGAGCCCAAGACTTCCAAAGACAGTCATAACTTAAGACAGGAAGATTTTAATCTAGGAGCATCTTGGTTCACATTCTATTAACACAACACTGTTTTCCTGTGTTACTTCTTTGTAACACAAGACAAGTAGTTAAAAGAAAGGCATAAGACCTATGCTAATGGGGAGAGCAGAATTTCTCCTCTTCTAGAATTCTGTATCTAGCCCTTTATCACTTCCTGAGTTTTGGTGCTTCCAACAAAAAATATAGCGGTTTACCAATTTTTATTCTTTTAAATATCAGTGCATATCGAAATGCTGCCACCAGTTCAGCGGCAGATCTTTGGAAGCAGTTGCCACAACGTACCTCACTTATCCACGTTGCTCATAACTAAGTTTACTGTGCCTGCCATTAAACTAGGTGTATGCTGAAACAATTCCAAAATACTCATTCCACCAATTAGCCACAAGCAAAATGAAAATAAGAAAAAGTGCTATTAACTACAGGGAGCATATAATTGAGCACTGATCCAGAGGCATAATGTAAAAATAGGGTAGGAAGATAAAATCAAAAGCAGAAGCAGCAATAACTATATTTGCCTAGGAATCCATCTTGAATATACAGTGTATTGTTAATATTTTAAGTGCACTAATTTTGTTTATCCAGTGATGGACCATTTAAAGTATAGAAACATTTCTGTCCTTTTGTATAATATGCAAAGCAGTCCATTCTTTCATTACAGAGAAGAAAGTATCTCTTTCTTACATTGGATTACAATGGATAATGCAGAGCATAAATGTTAGTATTAAAATGACTGCTTTCTGTAACAGTTTCACTGGATTAATGAACATTCAGTAACTCTGTAAGGCATGGAATAATATTCAAGGATTGTTTGCAGGCCACAAAAATGAGGGTTTACTTAAAGAAATAGTATAATATAATATATAATATAATAGAACACTCAAGAATCCTGTATTTTGTTCTGCCACAAAGTAGAGAAATATATAGACTAAGTTCTTAAGACCATCCGTGGGTCTCAAAGATCTCTGGATATAAAATGACAATTCTTCACACAAAAGAAAGACTAAAATCATAAAGCCCACAGGTGGAGATTAATTACATCTACTCCTCATTTATCCACTATTTTGGTTAGTGACCGTTTGCAAATGTCAGTAACAAAAAAATTAATTTTCTAAGCAATACATACATTTATGACCAATTTGGTGCACCTAGCGACAATGTACTTTGGAGTGAGAGTAACACTGGCATAGCTGTACAAAAGAATTTCATCTGAGATGGCAGCAGCCAGCGGTCTCTGCAGAGTCTTTCTCTCTTGTCACTTGACCATTTTGCAGCTGACGCAGGAGTGCGCTATCCCAGTCTGAATGGGTTCCTCTGGATTGATGGCACGGCTTTTCTCAGTTGAATTTATTTTGCTGCTACTGAATGTCACAATTCTTTTGCAATTCTTATCAAACTTTTATTGTGAAAGTTTATCATATTCAATAAAAATTATGCTGAGAGAGGGTACATTTCCTGCTCTCTCATCTGGTCCCGGCAAAGTTGAAATCGCTTCAGCAAATTAATGATACAGCCTATATATTATCATTGACTTATCTCCCTGGGAGTTGACAAGTAAAGGTTCTCTAGCTCAGTGACATAGGGACAACTTTATCACATAAAGCTCTGAAGCCATGCTTCAGAAAAACCGATTGTGCAGTAAACCTATACGGCATCTGGTTAGAGGAGATATTTGCTTGACTGGAATTTAATCATTCAGAATAGAATTTTCTCTTTCACCTTTGCCTGTATTGAAGTTCAGGATAGCCTTGACCAGACCATTACCCTCAAAACTTAGATTAGGCAGTGAAAATACAGAAGCAAATACATAGGCAAAAATGCTGCTTCAAACCCTCTGTGAAATTCAGAAATTTTCCTCAAGATGAGAATAGCAACTGTCTGAAATTTGCAGGATTTTGAAAGAAACATAAGGTTTTTATGTTTGTAATGTTAATGATGCCAATCTAAAGTGTATGAGTTATCAGATCATTATTAGTGTTGATATTTTCATCACAAGTTTTGGCTTGACATAGAAGATGTTGATTACAAAAGTCAGCAGCTTGCTTTTCATCAGGCTGAACAAATCCCCAAGGAGGCTTTGGCCCAACCTATGATGTGGACTAAAATGCACATTGGTGTCCTGTCATATGATCAATGGTTATTCCATATGGGCTGTCTGAAATGCTTCAACTTCTGCTCTGAACTTCTATGTTTTTAGATAGTTTCCAAATTTGGCAGCTGGACAGATTTATTTCTAGCTTAGATTCAGTATATCAAAAATGTTAGGGCAAATATTTTGACTATTCACAGATCCTTGCAACACCTCCAAGATACAAAATAGCCCATGACTTCCACATCTGGATTAAGAAGGAATATATATCTATATATAGCCTCTTCCCAGTTTCCCTGTTTTTCCAGAAAGGTGCCCCTATATAGCCTTGGACGGACTGGGAGCAAGGAAAGGAAGAGAAAGAGAATAAGTGCTAAGATTGTATGAATATGTTAGCAGACAGATACAAAACCAATAGTATTATGTTTAAGCAATATCTAAAGCAGGGGTGTTCAATGTTGGCAACTTTAAGATGTGTGGACTTCAACTCTTAGAATTCCTCAGACAGCAACTATCTTAACTATCTTGAAGTTGCCAAGGTTGGACATGCTTAATCTAAAATAGCCTCCTTCACAAAAGGAACAGAAATGTCTATCAGTTCACTAATTGTACCTTCTAGATCCCAACATGTCTTCCTTTTAGAGTTCAGTCTTGTCTCAAAAGTCAAAATGCAATGGGGCCTTTCAGTGGTAGCTGAAGTTAGCAAGGAGGGACAATGAGCAGTCAAGGGCCAAACAGTTTGGCAAGGCCAGATTACAAAAGCATAAGAGAAAAATGCTCAGACATACATATATAGAGAAGCAAGCTCTTTGCTGTTGCTTCAGCACCAATGTTACCTGCAAGAAAGGATTTTCTCTATTCTAGACTTCCCATAATATACCAAGTTCTGAGAGGAAAAAAAGAATTATTGCAATGGCTGAGGGCAGCCTCTGACATTTCTTCCACAGCTGAGCTGAAGTGGTCTCCAGCCAACCTTGAGTCAGCAGAAAACTATACCAGCATGAAATTTGCTGTACCCACTGCCGATCTCTGTCCTGCCTCTATTGCCTGGGGCTGGCAGGGGAGCTTATTTATTTTTTCAATTTGTACTCTACTTCATTGCAACCAGAAACATGTTTAAGGGAAAAAAACTGAACAATTTAAAGCAGACAAGTCCAACGTTGGCAACTTTAAGATGTGTGGACTTCAACTCACAGAACTCTTCAGCCAGCTATGCTGAGGAATTCTGGGAGATGAAGTTCACACATCCTAAAGTTGCCAAGGTTGGATATGTTTGCTTTAAATCATACCTTACGATGCTAAAACCATGACCAGTTAAGGTGTAATAGCTAAGGTATTGGACTAGAAACTGGGAGACTATCAGTTCTACTTCCCTTAGCAATGCAAGCAAGGGTGAGTCTGGACCAGTCACTCTCTGTCAGCCCAACCCATTTCACATGGTTGTTGTGGAGCAGGATGTACCTGTATAAAGCAGAGGTGGGATATAATAATAATAATGCCATTTCTAAATGTACAGCCAGGGAAGAAGCCATGGTCTAACTATGTTCCAAAAGAGCTAGTCTGAGGCTAAAATTCATACTGATGGATTTCACAATAGCTTTCCATTCAGATCTCTGATAGTAGAAAATTTGCAACGAATGTGCCCCTGGACTCCATGTGAAAAAAAAAAAAGATACAATGTGGGGCCATATCCTGTCTGTCCATCAGTGGCATATGATGTATCCTGACAAGTTATCATTTGATTTTGCAGCTCTTAAGGAGCCAGTTTGGTCTAGTGATTAAAGAGCCAGTTTGATCTAGCAGTTAAGCCAACAGGCTAGAAACTGGGAGGTTATGAGTTCTAGTTCCACTTTAGCCATGAAAGCCAGCTGGGTATCCTTGGGTCAGTCTCTCTTTCTTAGCCCAACTCACCTCATAGGCTTGATGTTGCAGGAAAACAGAAGGAGGAACTTGTGTTAAATATGTTTG
>JANHZU010004224.1:203169-228052 GCA_032468055.1 Acrochordus granulatus
AATCCTATATGTATACATTTTTCTGGAACAAAGTCTCATGAAATTAAATAGACTTATTTATGAATAGGATTTTTTCTACAGGGTTCTCCCTGATACACACTCCCACTTTCAGGCTCTACAAGTCAAATTGGTAAGTTTAAGTGATGTTAATATAACACATTGCTATCTGAAATTTTAAAAACAATAGCAAAAAACTCTAACATGACAAACTCTGCTTTTTATATGATAAACTATTCTAAATAAAACATACTATAATTAATATTGGTATAAATTGGGATGAAATTATTTGATCCAGCATTCTCTATGCATTACATGCTTCTTTATTAAAGAGAAATAAAAACTTCTCATATGTAGCCAGGGTAAATATATTTGGTAATGAAGTCAGATTTTGTTAGATCATTTTCAAGTAAATTAAATATTTTTTTGTCAAACTATGTAAACGTCTTTAAAAACCTTTTGGGAAAACTGAGTGCTGCCCTTGTTACTGACTTTGGCAAAGAACAGAATAACAAGGGTCTTTTTTGTTGCTTTTTTAAAAAAAAAGACTTTAAATCAAATTCTTAGCCTTACTGTCAAATATGAGTAGATTTCTTGTGCTCAGCATCTTGTGGTGTTTGGCTTCTTTCATATTTGATGATTCAATCATTACAGTTTGTGATAGCAATCTTTTGCTCCGTCCCAAAGACTTAAGCTCAGGAATCTGACCTGTCATCACTTTGGTTCATAGTGCAGAAATTTTGAACATTCAGAATACAACAAGGAGACTGAGATAGGTGATAAATGAAGCAAAATGCAGGAGGAGCTTGCCAAAAGAGTAAAGCAGCTTATAGGAAAATGATGGCCCCAGACTGAATCTGTGCAGTAATCAGTACACATGTTATCTGATGAAACATAGACAGTATGTCTATTACATATCCTCCTTGTTTACCGACCACTTGTTCACTGACCATTTGTAATTATGATAGTGCTGAAAAAGGAAATTTAGTATTGATCTTTGAAGTTGTGGCAGACCGTCCTTTGAAGTTGTGGCAGACCAAATGATTGCATTTTACACTTCAAAGCTGGCTTCCAATGAGCAAAGTCAACGGGGAAGCTGACAGGAAGTTGCACATCATGCTTAACAACCCATGGTGATTTGGTAAATGACCATATCTGGAATGGATATTGTAAGTAAGTTAGTGCAGTCATGTGACATTTCAGTTATTGATTGCACCACTTAATAATAGAGTTGCCAGTCTCAGCTGTGGACAGTAAGTGAGGATAACTTGAACTAATAAAGGTACAGCATTTCAATAGTGTAAATGAATTCACCAATGAATTACAATGCCTCAAATTATATTTAAATATTAATGTAATAAACAAATGTTGGGCAATAAAGCTTGATTGCCTTTCAGCACATCAGCATTACAGAGCCTTCTGCATAGTTTTTTTGGCAAATGATTTAACATTGTTTCATAAATTGGAGGAAGTTGAAATCTGGTTCTTCCACCATGGTTTATTGAAGGATTTAAAGTCTTAATACTGTATATATTGATTTTTTGATTCCTCTTGAAAGCCAGTTAGTTTCTTTGTCAATTATTTGGAATCTGCAATTCTCAAAATTATAATTGTGCTGTTTAAGGTGTAAATTTACTGCAGATGAATCAGATATTTTATGTTGCTTAAATCTCCTAAAAATTGGTTGTTTGGTCTCCCCAACTTAAAATTCTGGACAAGAATCATTGCACTGAATAGAGTAGATGACATCTGTCTGTTTGTGCTTGGGAACTTTATCCTTAGGATGAACCAATCTATGTTTTAAGTGTGGTCATGGGTCTGAATTGCACTGGCTTTCAAGAGGAATCAAAGAATCAATATATTAAGACTTTAAATCCTTCAAAAAACCATGGTGAAGGAACCAGATTTCAACTACATCCAATTTATGAAACTTAACACCCTGTTTAAACTGCTGTGTGGCTTGTGATTCATCCATCCTGGCATTTTGCATGATGTATTCTGCATATAAGTTAAATAAGCAGGGTGACAATATATAGCCTTGTTCTACTCCTTTCCCAAGTTTGAACCAATCTGTTGTTCCTTGTCCGGTTCTAACTTTCCTTCTTGACCATGTTTCTCAGGAGACAGGTAAGGTGGCCTGGTACTCCCATCTCTTTAAGAATTTGGCAAAATCTGTTGTGAACCATACAATCAAATGCTTTAGCACAGTCAATGAAGCAGATTTTTTTCTGGAACTCCCTTGTTTTCTCCATGATCCAGTGAATGTTAGAAAGTTTATCTCCAGTTCCTCTGCCTCTTTGAAACCCAGCTTGTATTTTTGGTAGTTCTCAGTTCTGAACTGCTGAAGCCTAGCTTGTAGGATTTTCAACATAACCTTGCTAGCGTGTGATATGAGTGCAACTGTATAGTAGTTTGAGCATTCCTTGGCATTGCCTTTCTTTGGGATTAGAACGTAAACTTACTTTTTCCAATCCTGTGACGACTGTTGAGTTTTCCAAATATGCTGGCATATTGAGTGCAGCACTTTAAACGCATCATATTTTATGATTTTAAATAGTTCAGCTGGAATGCTGTCACTCTGCTAGCTTTACTGTTAGTAATGTTTCCTAAGGCCCACTTGACTTCACACTCCAGGATGTCTGGCTCAAGGTCAGCGAGCACACCACTGTGATTATCAGGGACATTTAGATCTTTCTTGTATAGTTCTTCTGTGTATTCTTGCTTCTTCTTAATCTCTTCTGCTTCTTTAGGTCCTTACCATTTTTGTTCTTTATTATGCCCATCTTTGCATGAAACATTCCCTTGATATCTTCAATTTCTTGAAGAGATCTCTAGTCTTTCCCAGTCTATTGTTTTCCTCTGTTTCTTTGCACTGTTCATTTAAAAAGGCCTTCTTATCTCTCCTTGCTATTCTCTGGAAATCTGCGTTCACTTGGGTATATCTTTCCCTTCCTCACTTGCCTTTTGCTTTCCTTCTTTCCTCAGCTATTTGTAAAGCCTTATCAGGCAGCCACTTTGCTTTCTTGCATTTATGCTTTTAGATTTTACTAAAATTAGTAAATCTAATTTTACTAGATTATTTTAGTAACTACCTCCTGTACAATGTTACAACCTCCATAGTTCTTCAGGCACTCTGTCTACCAGATCTAATCCTTTAAATCTGTTTATCGTCTCCACTGTATATTCATAAGGGATATCACTGAGGTCATACCTGAATGGCTTGGTGGTTTTCCCTACTTTCTTCAATTTAAGCCTGAATTTTGCAAAAAGAAGCTCATGATCTGAGCCACAATCAGCACCAGGTCTTGTTTTTACTGACTGTATATAGTTTCTCTCTCTTTGGCTGCAAAGAATATAATCAATCTGATTTTAGCGTTGATTATCTGGGTTGTTGGAAAAGAGTGTTTGTTATAGCTAGCATGTTCTCCTGACAGAACTGTTAGCCTTTGTCCTGCTTCATTTTGTACTCCAAGGCCAAACTTGCCTGTTATTCCAGTTATCTTTCGACTTCCTACTTTAGCATTCCAATCTTCTATGATGAGAAGGACATCTTTTTTTGGTGTGAGTTCTAGGTGTTGTAGGCCTTCATAGAACCGGTCAACTTCAGCCTCTTCGGCATCAGTGGTTGGGGCACAGACTTGGATTACTGTGATGTGAAATGGTTTGTGTTGGATTTGAACTGAGGTCATTCTGTCATTTTTGAGATTGTATCCCAGTACTGCTTTTCCCACTCTTTTATTGACTATGAGAGCTATTCCATTTCTTCTAAAGGATTTTTGCCCACAGAATAGATATAGTGGTCATCTGAATTAAATTCACCCATTCCCATCCATTTTAGTACACTTATTCCCGAGATATTGATGTTCAATCTTGCCATCTCATGTTTGACCACATCCAGCTTATCCTGATAGATCTTATATTCAGGTTCCTATGCAATGTTTTTCTTTACAGCATTGGACTTTCCTTTCATTTCCAGACACATCCACAGCTGCACATTCTTTCAGCTTTGGCTCAGCCGCTGTACTCTTTCTGGAGCTACTTGTAATTGCCCTCCGATCTTCCCCAGTAGCACATTGGACACCTTCCAACCTTAGGGGCCTATCTCTTGGTGTCATATCTTTTAGCCTTTTGATACTGTCCATGAGGTTTTCTTGGCAAGGAAACTGAAGTGGGTTCCCATTTCCTTCCCAAGTGAATCACGTTTTGTCAGAACTCTCTGCTATGACCTGTCTGTGTTCAGTGGCCCTGAACGGCATAGCTTCACTGAGTCACATAAACCCCCTCGCCACAACAAGACAGTGATCCTCAAGGGGGAAATTTAAAAAAATAAATAAAAAATAAGCACTGCTAAAATCACCTTAAAGGAATCTCTCATAAAAAGCTATAAAAAGAAAAAAATATGCTTGGGGCATATCACCAGGTGAGATAGGTCTGCCACTCTGAGATCCAAAGAGGGTTCAAAAATACAATAATATACAATGGCTGAGCTTGCAAGAATACAATAAACATCAGAGACAATAAACTATCTTAATGGCACATAGAAAATAAAGAAAAACTTCAGCACACTGCTAACTAGGCATTTAACTCTGTCTACCCCAGGAACAGTTCCTTCAATCTGAAGTTCTGCGTGTTTTTTTATCCAGATTTTGCTAACCTTACAATCTGTTTTTCTGGAAATTCCAAGCAGAATTTGAATTGCTTGGAAGTGGCGAGATTTTAAAGACCATTCTTTCCAGCCTGTCATCCAGCAACTTTTCCCCTTTTAAAAGGACAATACAGTATGTTTTTCTCTCTAGCAGAAAGAAAGGAGTTTGCATAATCTTGTGTATATGTTCAGGTAAAATTTTTCCACTCCAAGAAAAGCAATCACCGTAATGTAATGTAATGGATAACTGAGATTCAAAATACTGCAATACTTGAAAACACTGCTCCACCCATCATACTAAGCTAGAATGTGCCTTGTTTGATTTTGGCTCTGAATCCAGCCTTTGTAGTTTATAGCTTATGATGGCTTGTAAACCCACCCAAACATGGCTTATCCAATCACTAAACAAACCATGCTTTTGCACCCTGTATGTACCTTTCGCACTGAGATCTGTTGTAGGTAGGTATGGTGGCCAAGTGGCTAAGATGCTGGGTTTATTGCTGAAAGGTCGGCAGCTCGGCAGTCCGAGACCCAACCGCCACTGCATAATGGGATGAGTTCCCATTACTTGCTCCAGCTCCTGCCAACCTAGCAGTTTGAAAGTATGTAAAAATGTAAGTAGATCAATAGGTACCACTTTTGAAGGGAAGGTAACAGCATTCCGTGCGCCTCAGTGTACAGTCATGCCGGCCACATGACCACAGAAGTGTCTTTGGTCAAATGCTGGCTCCCTTAGTTGTGAAGAGATGAGCACCGCCCCCTAGAGTCAACCACAACTGGCAGGGAAACCTTTACTTTTTTATGCTTACTAAAATCCCACAAAATCCCACGTTCCGAGCTCTGTTGAAGGAGTTGGTTGTTTTAGCAGGTAAAACATTGAAGCGCAAGGCGACTCAAAAGCATTCCACTGAGTTTGACAAGAATCATTTCCCTCGAATAGGACTGCAGCTGGAGGTACGGCCCTGCATTTTAACCCATTCACCTTTCCAGCCCCCTTTCCAGGATATAAAGGTATTTCCATTCCTTTTCTCAAGGAATAAAAGGGAGGCAAGACCTCCCGGAGTGGGTGGGACTCCGGATTCTCCTGTTGCTAGCACTGACTCCGGGCAGGGAGCTTGTTCTACCTGTTCTGTTTTTCCAGCCCTTCCGTTAGATTATGGAAGAGGATCTCTTTCGTGCAGCTTTAAGGCGATTTTAAATGGAACCGGGCAGGATAAGATCAAGTTTCAGATCTCCTTGAGGGCTAAAAGGCATCCATCCTCTTTAATGAGGAGAACTGCAGAAAGCTGGATTGGGGCCTGCCAATATCAGAGTTCGAAAGACACATTCCTGCCTTTGGCCGGTCCTCTTTCCATTTTGGGAAGCTATTTCTGTCCAAAGCAGAGGCTGGCTCTTTCCCAGCCGATCATGTGTATCCACTTGGTTCTCCTTGCAGTGAGCTCAGAGAGCCGAATCTGGCCCATCCCTTTAATCCTCCTGATACAGGCTGATGTCACCAAGAAGGGCTTCTTTTTCTGGCTCTACTGCAGCATCGCACCACAAAGGAACGAGTGCTGGGCCAAAAACCTGCCAGGAAAGCAGACAAAGTGGCAAAAAGATTCTGAAGTTGCCATTAATGCCAGTTTGTCCCTTTCGCTTGGAAGAATACCTTTTCTTTGTATTTCAACAAGCAAGCTTCTAATACGGAGATGTCATTCTCAGGAACCATCATTCAGAATAAAGTGAGATGGAGCTGCTGCTGTTTGTTTAATGCTTGCTTGACTCAGTTCCAGGAATGGGCAATCGAGTACTGGAAGAAATACAAAGATTGCCCCCTATTAGATTTTTGTCTTCTGATTTGGGGCAAAGCGAAAATCAGCTCCTGCCACCGCGCCCCTTTAAAAATCAGCTCCAGCTCCCTCTTTTCAGTGTGATGTTAAAAAATATCATACCTCTTTACGCCCAACTGAACCTGAAGCTGCAAATGAAGACAGGCAGCAATCATTCAATAATTATTTCTATCCTCATTGCATTAGGTGAGTTTTTCTTTTTTCTCTGTTTTAAGAAGAGTTAGCTCTGAATGCCAGTATCGCTAACTATACTGTCAGCCTTATGAGACAGTCCAGACAAGCAGCACACCCAGGAGTACTAGCTCTATTGTAGTTATAGAACCCTGCAAATCTGAAAGGATTTTCTTCCCCCTCGCCATTTCAGTCCAAAAAACTAGGGGAAGTCCTTTCTGAGATGTTTGCCATGGCCCCATGGCTTCTGTGACTCAGCTGCCTCTTATCTGATTGTTGCCAATCTACAGATCTTCCTCTTGTCACCCAAGGTCATTCCCACATACCATTACATATACAGTGTCATTCCTTCTGCAAAGAATAGCATGCCAAAATTGCCTCCCAGTACAATTACCATATGCCAAAAATGGGCAATCCATGGGGTGAATGTAGACATATGTCCATTTTTATGTCCTCTAGGTACCCATCCCCCACAAAAGAAACACAAAATTCCTGAAAGTGGTACAACCCAATCCGCTGACCTCAGCTATCTTATCCCTATGGCCCTCAAGAGGCCAGTTTTTAAATTTTAATTTATGCTATCATATACATCACTGTGATAGAAAGCAGTCCTGTCTTTGAAATTTGGCTACTATTTAAGAGTGAGCCTATCAATCTTCCCCCCCACAAAAAATCACCTTCAAAACTGAAGGGAACATCAAGATTGTCCCACCTACTTGCCTTCTGCCAAATAGATGTTGTGGGATGAATACTCCAACAAAGCAGAGCTCTTTTCTCTGCTAGACTCATCTGGCAGACCTAGAGGAGTGTTTCTCAACCTTGGTTGGAAATTCTGGGAGCCGAAGTCTTAAATTTGCCTAGTTTGAGAAACACTGCTTTAGAGTATCCTCAAAATGTTGAAAAAAATGGCAGTTGTGCCCACAAGGCCAAAATATTTGCCTTTTCTGAATTAAGGTCTGAAAGAAAGCCAGCATGAGCTGGAATATGTTGGATTCAGAAATGGGAATCAATATGTTGGATTCAGAAATGGGAATCCCTAGTTGGTGAAGATTACCATGTTTTTGATGATCCAAGTGAGGACAGGGCCACGGTAGACAGCTGAAGGATCATATGGAAAATGCATACAACAGACATTTTGACAGGGACACATTATAGAAGCCTCTGAACCAAGGTGAAGGAGTTGGCATTGTTGCTTTTAAGCAAGCATAATGGATGCTATATGATAACTACAACTGCTATGATGGAAGCTCGGTAGAATGAAGAAAAAAGAAGAAGCTAGAACCACAAAGCATGTAATTTTTATTTATCTTTACCCAAAAGATGTGCAGCAGATACCTCTGTGTGAACTATATTTTAAAGGTGATTTAGAGTTGAAGCAACTAATGATGACAAGGAATTTAGACTGTACTGACAAACTGAAAGCAAACAGTCCAAATTCTCAAGTTTGTAATGTAAAATGATGACTGTAACAAAATCGATAAACCAAATTATGGCAGGCAGATTTGTGGTGAAATTACATTTGTAATGCTGTGTACAATTCTCCTAACTCTCCTTCAAAAAGTGAGAAAAGGCAAATCCGTATATTTCTCAAGGGACTGTTGCAAAGGGAAATAATAGAGGCATGCATAACATTATAAAAAAGGGGGATACTGTGCCGTCTTCCTTTCTTCCAAGACCAAACCCCAATAAAGCTAAAAGATGCAAAATGTGTTTCATGCAGCACATATGTGAATTATGGACTATATGAATATAACAATAATCAACTTGGTCGGTTTTATAAGCAAATTAGGAACATCCTTAGAGAAGATGGCCATCGAGGGCCACCAGTCATGGTTCACGGAGGATCCGGATGGCCGTTCTGTCAACACTGCATACTGGATGTGATCAGCTATTGGCCTTATCCTGCAGGGCTCCTTTTGATGCTCTTCGAATACTTTGGTTAGTTTTAACTGAGAGGGGGGATGAGATCATATCTTTAGAAATGTACCTGTATAATAATAACTGCCCTTGCATAACCATTGTAATGTTTGTAGTTATTTATGGAGTTTTAAAGAGGCTGGCAGAACATGAATAATAGGATCAATTAGCCCGATCAGTTATGCTGCAGAGAATGGCCAAACAAAACGGCTTCTGGACAAGGTGGTGTATTTTATTACAGGATATGCCATGCCATGCCATGTTTTCCCACTGATGTAGCATAGAATCCCATGCTTAATGTGGTTTGTTTGTTATAATGTGAAGTAGGAAGATTGTAAACCATGGTTTATAGTTGTCATCTAGAATTATGACTTAGCCTATAATGCATGTTAAGTAAACTATCACATAGCCAAACTTGTATTCTTCTACCCACAACTATTCATGTGTTGACTGGACCAACCGATCTCTCTGGATTAGTTTACCCAGAGATTACAATTATCAATCACAGTATATACTTGAGAGTTGTGACAAAAAAAAGGAATAGCCAACATATAGTGTATCAACAGCCAACCTCTCTTTTACTATGGCATGGTAAAGTACAGCAAAAGTTTACCTTGCAATAACATGTGTTGCATTCTGGGTAGCACAAAGGGTTTTTGCTATGGGAAGTGCATCGTTCTTTTTTTTAACCACTCAACTCTCTTTAGTTATGCCACATTTCAGAATGTGACCATGCCCCTACTATCCTTCAAACAGTTTTTCCAGGGGCAATTTTTATTGTGCTTTTTACGTGCAGACGAACCAATCAGTCATTCCACAGCACAGAGATAAAATACACTCAGAGCAACCAAAACTTGCCTTGCATCTGTGTTTCATCCATGCACATTTTACTAATTCAATAACCTGAACAGAGCCGTAGGTTAATCATCATCTTCCCCCTCGAAAGGGGAAAGTAAAGGGATTTGGCTCGAGCAATATGGTGGCTACTCTTTCCGACTTTTAAAGTAACAACAGGCTCAACTAATTTAATTATTGTGGGCACACACCGCCCTCCTTTTTAAATGGCTGGAAACAATTTTAAAAGCTCTGAAGAGAAGGGACGCCTCTCCCCCTCCACGTATTCCATGCCACCTACCGGGAAAAAAACCCTTATTTCAAATTGCTACTTTTGCTCAGCGGCGTTGGGGCTTCCCTTCGGGGTCCGCGAAGCCTCGGCCGCCGCGCACGGCACGGATGACATCAGGGCCACGGCAAAGCTTCGGGCTGGGTCGCTTTCTGGGGAGGCCGGGAGCAAAGATGGGGCTTCGCTCCAAAAGAATCGAGCCCTGGGTAAATCCCCCTCTGCAGACACGCTGAAAGGGTTTGGGTTACGTTTGCAAAATTCTTGACAAAAAAAATAAGATAAAGTAAAATTACGGCTCCGTGCACAACGTCGCTGAACTTTAATGGGTGGGCGTGCGTCTGTGTGTGTGCGCGTGCTCGTAGTTTAGATTAACTCTGGGGCCGAGTTTTCCTTCTTCCACTGTTTTTTTCCCCAGGACACTGACCTAGCCTTTAATTGTTTGGTGATAGGCATGTAAGGGGGAGGGGCGTTGCTTGTTTATTGGAACAGCGGAGTTTAAAAAAAATCAACCTAGGCGAACAGTTTCTAGTCCCCCCTAAGGATGTATCCAAACGGGCAGCCAATCAGCTCTTACACAGCTTTTTCAGCTTGCCTTTTTTAAAGGGACAGTAGCAACAGGGTTATATCCATTTAAAGAGAAAGATCCCGACGGGGGCCGAAAGGGAGGATGAAGGGGAAAATCCTCCTGTTCCTAAAAGGGACCTAACTTTCGCCTTCAGGAAAAAAAAAGAGTGACCCGCAAATGGGCGCCTGCACCTCATAAGGGGGAGGGGAGACCGGTGGGAGTTCCTGTGACAAGCAACCGAGGCGCCGTTCCCGGGTACGCAGAGCCCTGGGCAAATTCACCTCGGGGTCGTGTGAAGCCCGAGTCGCACACGCAGATCCCTCCAAAGCGTAACCTTCTCGCTTCACACAGCGCCCAGGGCCCACCCGTTATCTCCGTTTACTGTCAAATGCAGTAAAGCCAGCCACAAAACGGGGCTCGACGGGGCATTTCCCGTTGAAGCCTTTGGGGTAAGTTTATGGTCAGCAGGGTAACGTTTTCGCTTAATAACCTCAGGAAGACAGGGCTGCGCTCCTCGGGGCAAAGACAGCCTGGGAAAACCGGGGTGTGTGTGTGAAAAGAGAGAAACGGAGCATTCGCCGCTAAAACAGCACATTCCCGTCACTTCAGTCTTTGGAATTAAGTCCCGTCCAGTTCCACAGGATTCTCTTTACGACCGGGTTGCAAAATAATACACGGCGATAGGGCCACCCCGAGGCCCCTTTCCGACGCTTCCGACGCGGTCTAGGCACATTTCGGCTTCAAATGCGCACGTTTCCTGGGAGATGAGCCCCACCGCTCGGAGAGGATTCCCGAGTACGGCGGGGGGCAGATGCGCCGCCGCCGCGCTCCTGGCAGCGCCCGATGGCTCCGCCGCGGCGGACGAGGCTTGAGCGGGGCCGCTTTGCTTGGGCCGCGCCGAGCACCGCTTTGCGGAAGGCCCCGCGGGAGAGGAATGGAAGGCGGAGGGGGGCCGGGCGAAGCGGGAGAGCCGAGAGCGAGGGGCGCTGCGGCCGGCGAGGGCGGCTGGGGGGCCGTGCGGCGGCGGGGAGAGCGGCTTGCGCCCCATGACGGACTGAGGCTGGGAGCGGCCGGGGAGGGGAATCGGGGGATGCGGAAAAGGAGCGCCTGTCGGACGGGCTGAGCTGACGGGAGGATACCTGGGTTGAGGAGGGAGCCGGGTAAGAAAGGCGGCGAGGTCCCCGCTCAGCCCCTAAGCGGCGGCGGCGGCGGCAGGAGGAGGAGCGCGGCAGCACCGGCGAGGGCCCCCTCCCCTCCGGGAGGGTCCTTTAGGAAGCAGCCCGAGGATGCCGCTCTCCGTCCGGCGCCGGCTGGCAGCATCTCCCTCGGTGCCACCTTAAACTTTCTGGTCGAGGGCGGAGCAGCCCTTCCCCCCGCAGACCGCCGATTGGCCGGGGAGTGTATCCATTGTGGAACGTTGACGCCCGCCGCGTTCTGTCCTTAGTGTAACCACGTTCGGTTGAGCCGGGGCAGCCGCGGTGGCGGCAGCGGTAGGAGCAGCTGGGCGAGAAGCCGGAGCCGAGGACAGGGGCAGGGCGATGGGGTCGCGGCCGGGGCTTTGACAGCCGCAACCGGGACGAGCGGGGCAGCCACAGCGGAACCCGGGCCGGCTCCAGCGGAGGGAAGGCGCGAGGCTTGGGAGACGGGAAAGCATCGGAGGATTTCAGGCGGCGGCGGCGGCGGCAGCAGCTTTAGTTTCGCCTCTTTCTTACTGCGGACCATGTTCGCTAAAGGCAAAGGCTCGGCGGTGCCCTCGGATGGGCAGGCTCGGGAAAAGTAAGCGGCGAGGCAGCCGAGGGACCTCGGGGAGCGAGACGCGGCGTTTTCGGGCGGGCGTTCTTCCCCTTCCTTTATTGTCTTGGGGGAGTTGGGGCATCTGGAGGGGAAGAGCGCGGGGCTCCGCTGCGGGGGAGGCGAAGAGGCTCTTCGGCGGGGGACCCGCGGCTTCCGCGATTCAGGCGACGGGTCTCCGAGCCAAGGGCGGCGGGTGTAAAAACATGATGGAGGAACTCGGCAAGCTTGCACCGTCCTTTTGTCTGGCGGGGCTGTCCGTCTGTGCAAGTGGAAGGGCGAAAGGCTTTGTCCAGGCGCGGCGCCTTTGGCTGTCCTCGCCTTGGCCCGCCTCGCTTTCTCCCGTGCCTCTGGAGTTTCCAAGTTTGGCGAAAGCGGAGGATTTCGGCGCGGGGGGGCAGCGGCGCGGGGGGGACTCCTCTGGGATCAGCCGCGCCGCCCCAAATTCTTGCAAGCGCCGGTGAAGAAAGGCGCCCGCCCGGCGCCCGCGACTTGCACCGGGTGCGGGCAGATGATGCTGGGCCGGCTCGGGGATGCGCCCAGAGAAGTTGGGTTTTGTGCCCGCGGCGAGCGGCGCTCAACTTCTCGTTGCGGCGCGACGGGGCGCGCTGGAGGCCGGTCAGGAAGTGCTCCTTGCCTCCCCTCGGCCGTTGGAAGCTGGGTTCGTCCCTCGGAAGAAAAGGGGGCCGGAGAGCCCTTCGCTGAAGCCCTCTGGCTTATTCTCTCCCCTTTCCAGCCACTTTTCCCTTCTTTCTCCCCGGCCACTTTTTTTTAATGCTGTCTTTTTGCAGGTTAGCTTTGTATGTCTACGAGTACTTGCTGCACGTAGGAGCACAGAAATCAGCACAGACCTTTTTATCAGAGGTGAGTGACTTTGTTTACTTTTGACCCCTTTCCCTCCCCCCCTTAGATAGCCTTTGTTTTCAGAAAGCAAGCACAGTGGCCTCCATTTTGAATTTTTTATCACCTTTTGCCATTTATTGCTAGTTGGCCTCAGAGGCTCTTTTGAGAAGGAGGGGGGATAGCAGCAACAGTGGAAGAAAGCAGCATCTTTTTCTTCAGGTCTATGACCCAAACCTCTTTCTATCCTTGGCTGTTCACAGATCCGATGGGAAAAAAACATCACACTAGGAGAGCCTCCTGGGTTTTTACATTCATGGTGGTGGTGAGTGTCGCTTCTTTTTCTTCTTCTTGTTAAAAGTTATTTTTCCAACTCATTGGAGGTGTGTGGGGGGAGGATACTATCCCAAGCAAACGATTTGGTTTGATCTTACATTTGCTGCGTTAATAAATACTTAGAACTATATTACAGACTTGCCTCTTCAGTCTAGGTAGAAGTTACTTGAAAAAGTATTGAAGAGAATCTTGGGAACAATATTGTGGGAGGTTTTTTTTGGAATTTCTCTGACTTTGTATCCTCCAGGCTTGAAATCATGTTGTACAAAAAAAATTGAAAGAAATGAAGGCTTGTTATTGTCAAAAGGTTCTTTAGTGGTTTTGTTTTAACAAGAAGATATGTGGAACATTTATGGATGTAAAATGTATTTATGGATGTAAGATTCTTTGGCTTGCCTTTTCATTGGGGATTGGTATTTTGTAGATATGCCTTTTCAGAATGTTTAGTTGAGAAAAGAAAAGGATCTGGTGCCTAGATCACTAACTCCATTTTTAAAAGTTTAAGTTGTGTTGCCAATTTTGCTTAAACTTATTCCTAAATTGTTGGAGAGTAAGATATATGCATGACAGGGATAACATAGTAGACAAGTTCAGTGTGACTGAAGCAGTTATACAACTTGTAGCATGATGCTGAGCTCTAGAAACATTTCTAACCTCCTTGCTTGAATGGAATCTTACTGATTCTAGGAAGAGTTCCTTTCATCTATTATAGTTACCATGTATTTGTAAATGTCTGTGTGTGGTTACAGGCTTGACACCTGAAGATTACATCTAAGAACAATAAACATTTGAGGACACATGTTGCTCAGATAGCTCAAATTTCTTGAGCAATAGTGTAAGGTTTCATAGGATCACATTAATCTCAGTCCACAAATGATTTTTCCCACAGTTAACCTTACCATGGTTTATGGAATTTGTCCGGTTTTCTGAATTTGCATGGCATGCAAAGATAAAATGAGGCCTGCTAGGAACAGAAATAAAAAAGTTTTGTGAGGTTCTTCTCTTGGTTATATAGCTTAAGAAACATTATTTGGGAAAAGACAGGCTGTCAGTTGCTACATGTTAATGTTTCCCAGTTTGTTACATATTTGGCATTACTGCATAGTATTTTTTCTGCACTCACTATCCGAGACAGCAGAGTAGAAAATAAAGTACAGTATTAGCATCTGCAGTCTTTGGTACTTGAAGGACAATTACAACTCAGGAGCACTCAGGGCATTTTCTGACTTATTTGCTGGAAAGCCAAAGTTATGCATTATGTCTATAACCTACCCTTCTATCAAGGACCTCCAGATGGCATACCTGGTTTTCCTTTCTTCCCCTTGCCCCCTATTATCATTTGAGATAGGTTAGGCTGAAAAATAGTGAGATGGATGGATCACTGAGGATTTAAACCTGAGTTGCTTAGTGTTAGTTATGCTCATGTTAGAGAGTGTAAAGTTTCTATAAATTAACATTGTTTATATAGAGAATGCGTTTGGGATTGTATTATTGGTGGGGGCTTTATAATGGCAATGCTTACAGGGGCTGATTTCAAAACTGAAGAGGAATCAATGTTGTATTGAAAGTGTGTCTTTTATATCAAAGTGAAGCAACTGTAATGGATTGCAGTCCAGTTTAAGAGATAGCTGCAGATGTAGAGTGGGTTGTGTTCAGATTTAATAAAGTAATATGACAACTTGAATTGGCCGTACTCTATTTACAGCAGGAAGGTGATGAAAAGCACCATGGAACATGCAGTAGATCCACACACAAACTTCTGCAGTGATTTGATTGCAGTGTCAAAATAGCAGTATGGTTTAACTCTGGCACAAAAAAAGTAATTTTCTAATATCGGGGGGGGGGAAGGGAGAAGAATCATGCAAAAGGAAATATTGAAACAGAGTTGACAGGATATAAAAGTGAAGACTCTGCTGTACATTGAAACCTTGAGTATCTAAATAGATATCTTGTCTCTCTTTAGTTGGGTATTGCTGAAAGTAAAAGTTTCAAGTGGAACAAAAGTGGTATGTTTACTGATCCTTGAGTAAAGATTGAACAAGATTGAGGAGTACCATTGTTCCTGAACCACAGGCCTCATTTGGATAAACCACTCTATGTCTAGGGATGTATATTGTATAAAGGTAAATAAATGGCTCCTCTCTTCTTTTATAGTGTATTTTGGGACCTTTACTGTGCAGCTCCTGAAAGGCGAGATACTTGTGAACACTCAAGTGAAGCAAAAGCGTTTCATGATTACGTGAGTAAAAAAATGATTCCTTAGTTAATAAACTTTTATTGCTACAGTTGTTCCAAAGCAAATGCAGCTAGATTGGAAGAAAAAAGGATGCTATTGCTGTCATTCTGATGATGTTTGAATATTGTTTTATAAAGTCACAGCTATGTGAATCCAGTTCAGTGGCTTCTTTGACTGCTTTAAGGTAGAGCATATTGATCTGTTAACAGAGTCATGTGTTTTCCTAGGAGCACTGGAGGTAAGGAGAGGGAAAAAGATGCTATTTATCATAAGGAAATCTAATGTGCAAACTTTGTGACATAAATAGAGACCTGCATTTGAATGTGGTATGCTCAAGGCCTGTGAGTATTTTAAGAATTTATCAAAATGCTGCTGTGTAGTATAATCCTGTGCATTTTTTATCTATAAGTGAATCCTGTTGTGTTAAGTGGGGCCATCCCTCACTAAGTATGCATAGAAATGCAGCCTCAGGAGAGCCAATAGCTTCTGTTCCAGATAGCAATATGAAGATTTTTTTTCCCCTTTCCCTTAAGACTGCAATGCAGACTTCATTATTTCTTTAATTTTTAATAGGTGTGGGGATGACTACAAACTATCTGCAAAAGAAAAATTATTTCCAAGAGACATAGGTGATGTTGACCTAAGAGGCATATCTCAGTTTTCTCCTCTGTTCTCATATGAAGCCATAAATGGTTTCTTGCCTGGAATTAAATAATTGGTATATGAGATGACTAGAAATCTAAAAATGAACTTGCCTAGAGCAACATGTTCTCATCGCTTAAGGAGGAAAATACTTGAAATAGCTATATGACTATCCTATTGATGGGACGTAATCACTAATGAACTGTCCCAGATAAACTTTTGATTTCTCATCTTATCTGATGTGTTGATCTCTGACTTACCTGTAATTGCAGAGGAAAGCATCCCCAGGAACATGGTAGAAGTGGTAAAAGACAAAGTTTCAAAGGGAAAGGGAAAGTTAAATTTGTTAAAGTCGACTCACCAGCAAGTTAAATAAGTTGAACATTATACAGCGCAAGAAATTGAAAGTGGCGGGAAGAACTGACTTTGGCAACATAGTTGACAACAGCCTCATTTTAAAAGTAGTCCATACTTGGAAGGATGACTAGCTAATTTCATTCACTTTTGTGCCAGAGTTTTAAGTTAAGACTCCTATAGAAACTACTTCCTAATCTCTAGTGAAATCCATAGAATTGTCATAATCATCTGGTTCTTTCACCCTCCAACTCTCCAAGAAAGGGCTTCTTGGAAAGAACTGCATACTTTATACAACTTCCATGGCTGAAATTGGAGAACCTTGCAGATCATTTAAAGTGGCTCACAGGAATCCCAGTGATTACTGATGTAATGAGTTTTAGTGTGCCTTTAGAGTCAAAAAATACCTTTAAAAAATTCCTCTTCAGTTGACTCTTGATAGCTTTAATTTAACCCTTCCTGATAGATCTATCTTGAGAATATGACACTATCCCTAAGAAAAATTATGGATGTTTATCCTTGGATCTGATTTTCTGTTTTCTTTCTGACAAAATTCTTAAAGGGACTGTTGTATTTAACAGAGAATAGTCTTAGAAGATTCTTTTTCACTTTTTTATTTAGAAACAGTTGTATAAAGTATGTGCATTGTAATGACATGTACTAATTAACAGACTAGGTCCTATTTTAAAATAAAGGGATAGTGACACTCAACTCGGTCCTCAGATACAAAGTCTTTGAAAAATGTGCTTTAGTTTGCAACCTGTGTTTCTCTCCCACAGAATTCCCTGAAAGCAATTTCCTGAAATGGGAGAAAGTGATTAAAACGTTATTTAGGTACATTTATCTTGCTCTTTAGAGAAATATTGTCTCCTGAAATGTCCCACCTCAGTCAAAAGAGAAGGCATAGGAGCTAGGCTGATATATAAAAAAGACATGCTGAGGATGAGAAGTAGTCGAAAGAGGGAAATCAGTCTGAGAATGCCAGAGCAAAGTAGTGAATTTGTAAAGCAATATATTTTCTCCCCTAGAATAAATACGGGTTCTTTATGTGATTGGAAAAAAAGTTATGTTAGATTGGAAAAAAAGATTATGTTGTTAGGGAATTGGGGCAAACATCTTCCCTGAAGTGATGTCCATCTCACTTTTATTTCCTAACTTCTGTTTAATTTTTATTGTACTTAAAAAGTATTTCTTCCTTCATTTCTTTATGCTACACCTGAGGACCAGGATCTTAATACTAAATCAGCCATGTTTAGTTGCTGGTTTTTTTCAAGGTTGTTTGCTGATTGTAAAACTACCAGAATTCTATAGATGGTTGCTGTCTTTATCATGACCACTCAAATGACTGCTCAAACTTTTGAATCCTGAGAGCTGTTCAGCAGACAAGATGTTACAAAAATCAGGGAACAGGAAGAAGGAATTGCTTAATATAATATTTAATTGTGGTTGTGGTAGGAAACTCAATAGGGTGTAAATGGAAGGCAGTCTTTCCTATTTCCGTGTTCACTGGCTATCAGAGTTCGTAGCTCTTGGCAGTGTTGGCTAGGAATTTGGTGATTACAATCTCAGCATGCCTTGTGGATGTAACATTGGGAAAGGCTGGCGTAAGATATAGAGTTGTAGTCCTGGCATCCAAGATACAATAATGCGACATTATCAGCTGCCTTATAATAGTGTCTGAGGATTTACTGTATTTAGAGAAATTAATCTTTTTTAGCTTGGTAATAATTCTAATAATAGGCAAGAGTGTAGTAGATGATCCACAGAAATTTCTTTAAATTGCTTTAAGCTTACAGCAAATAGATACAATCCTCATTGAGATTTTTAAAATTCTCAGTATAAAGCAGTTTCATAACACTTCTAAGTACTTTACCTTTTTGGTTTTATTATAAGAAGATTTTCTGTTTCCTGTTCTCATCCTTTTACTGCACTGATTGTTTTTAAACCCTCTTGGTCACAAAATAAATGGTTGACGTGTATTTCCATAACTGTCTAGGCTTTAGTTATTGATATTTCAAGCAGTAATGATTTCTTACCTCTGTCTAGAAGTAATACTTTCCACTTGTCATTATATACCAACAGGAGTCTGGTGGTGTATAAGTTTATGTGTGCGTGTGTTTACACACAGACCTTTTCAAGCAAGTTACAGGTGCATGTTAAGAACGTTGCCATATGATCTATAGTTGCTGTGTCCGCATAAAATACTGATAGGCCAATAGGTTTGAAGGACTTTTCTTTCCTTCTGCTGTGAATTATTTTCAGGATTGTTTTGCTTTTACAAAAATAGTGTTCCTTTGGTTTTGAAGGATACAAAGATGAAAAGGCAAGTTAGTTTCTGGTGAATGAGAGGAGTAAGAAGAGATTTATAATCCAGGCTTTTCTTCTCCCTGGGAAATTGGATTAGGTTTCAAAGGTGGATAGTTCTTGCTTATGTCTACCTAAAAGGAACCTTGGATTATGAGGTAGTTGTTATTGGCCTGACATATAGCTTGGAGGAACTTTTTTTCCATGTGCTGTTGGCTTTTTCTACCGTAGTGTGGTAGGTAGAATAAGTGCTGTGCATAGGCCATTTGAGATGTCAGTAAATGAATGGAGGCTCACTCAGGTTTCTAACCATACAAGAGAATAGTTGGTTGCATGGTTTGCGATTGCAGAAGGTGGACATTTGAAAGAATGCTTGATGTGAAAGGTGCGCTAACAGCTGTGGCAATTTATGGTCTAGAAAAACATTTTTACAGGTAGTAGGGGTTTACTGTGCTTGTGGATGTGGTCAGACTAAAAGGCTATTATAGATTGTCAGAATGATGGGCAAAAGTCATGAACGGTTAATTGCTACTCAGTTACTTTTGTAGAGAGGCATGGTTCCCAATGTAAAGATTTTTCTTTCAGATGTTTACAGAGTTCTTTACTCTCTGCTCTGGTAAAGAGTATTTATCAAGAGAATCACCTGGCAGAAGATAAAAAGAATGTGTTTAAAACTGAAATAATACCCAATGCTTTCTGTGCAATAGATAGACATTTTGGGGATATTGAAATGCATTGAAAATCTGGCATCACTTATTGGCATGCATCTTTCCCATTGTTTATAGTTGAGGTGTGGTTACTTGAATATTTAAGAAGCAAATCTCTCCAAATCAGGAGGCCTGGGGAATACATCCTTCAAAGAATGGGAAATCATCTTTCATTAGAGGCTTCTGTAACAGGACTTGCATGCTGTGTAACTTCCATTTCATTTCCCAGTATAACTATATGATAATAGAAGCAGCAGGAGCTACAAGCAATTTCCCCAAAGAACATTTTAATTTTTTAAAAAACCTCCAACAAAAAGCATTCACTCTTGAGGATAGTTTTTGCATGTATGTGTCTTATTCATGAGAGTTCTGTCAGATTGTTGACCTGTACTGACTTAGAAAAGAATTTTTCTGATTGAGATGCAGTGTGCAGTGGAAGAAAAAACATTGCCTAAACCATGTACCAAACGAATGGGCAGTCATTATGCTTTGGAGAAAAACTCTTTCTCTGTGAGTGGAAAGCAATTTTTATTATTTCTTTGCACTTCATTGTATCTGCTTGCTGCAGACAGAAAAATCTGGGAACAGGTTTTCCTCCAAGTGGAAATCTCAGTGTTGTGAGGATGAAGTACAGTAGTACAAAGAAATCCATGCCTTCCTGTTCAGGCAGGGTACTTGCATTGTCTTAGAATCAGATCTAGAAAAATTCCTGATTTCATAGTTTTGTATTATACAAAAATACACTGCTTTGGTTTCTTCAGATA
Organism: Acrochordus granulatus; assembly: GCA_032468055.1. Taxonomy (NCBI): domain Eukaryota; kingdom Metazoa; phylum Chordata; class Lepidosauria; order Squamata; family Acrochordidae; genus Acrochordus; species Acrochordus granulatus. The sequence goes on from JANHZU010004224.1 coordinate 223,391, forward strand.
TTTAGAAATCACACATTATAGACTTTTTGCATGAAGCAGAAAAGGACAGTTGATATATGTTTTTGATGATTAGAAAAAAATAGTTTATAGAAAAAAAGTCATGCTGTAATCATAGAGTAAGTGATAAATTTATATGCATACTTAAAACTGCTGTAAAGAAAACCAGAAGCTACTTCTTTATATTTTCTTTCTTTCCTGCACTTTTGGTTTTGTCTTTTTTCTCTTTCTTTTCCTTATCCTAAATATTAATTTCTGTTAGTTTTTATCTTTCTTTATTAAAATCTTAATAAAGTTATACGGAAAAAATCACATATTGGTTAGTTATTAAAATATAAGGTAATTTCAAGTTTTCGTGATACACCCCTTTCTAATATTTAGTTCCATTTATCTCAGTATCTTTCAATAGAGTAAGAGATAAAAAAACCTCTAGTTTATAATGTGGTATTTCAGTGATCTGTGATCTGCAAAATTGTCTGTGGGTGGTGGGTGGGTGAGTAGGAGACATGGGATACAAAATGTGCTTTTAATTTCAGTGTTTCTGTGTATTTCCAAAAGAAAATGTTTTATTCTCTCTGGAGTGTTACTACTGTTGGCACTGTTGCCTTTAGCTTGTTTATAGGCAAAGCCCCTCCAAGGGCACACTCGTATTACATTGTGGTAGTATTGCCAGACACTTTTGTTGCCAGTTTTATTGTGCATCTTCTGAGCTAGTGAGCTACAAAGGGATTGTATAGCATGACAGGGAATTTCAACCACCACGTTATCTTGGAATTGGCCGATTGATGATTGCAGTTCACCGTTTCAACACTCTGAAAGCCAATACAATTTGAGTTAGCTGTGATGACTGCCAGTTTAAATACCGCAGTGAATTTCTGTCAAATAGCTAATACACAGAATGGGGAATTGCAGAAAACTTGATCACTAGAACCAATTTAGTCGATTTTGGCCTCCAGCCACAGAAAATGAACTTAAATCTAGTTGACTGTCGCTATATACTTTTTGTGGCATTATTCTATTTGCACAAGCTCCTGAGTGGAACTTTTGAGAGACAGTATAGAAATTCAAAACTGATGTCAACATATGATATTTTCACTTGATACCAGGTAGAGATTTCCAGAAGTAGCTGCCTTATTAGCATTATGCATCTTTTAGATCCATATTGTAAATTTCTAAATCTATATTTTGGATGTTTATTTTTTAAAACATAAAAATCAAGGCCTTTTAGGTGCAGTTGTAGAATGAACTAAAGCAGCCGCCTGTGATAAAGGTTGGGAGAGATTGCCTACTGGGCTCTGCAAAAAGTAGCATTTAAAAAGAAATTAGGAATCATTATCTTTTTAAAAATCTTCCTTCCCTGTGTTTTATATCAGAAAAGTTAATTATAATATAAATAATTCCTTGTCTCAGTTATGCAAAAGCAGTAAGGTATAAATATTTTTTTTCCTATGCAACTTAACTTTAATTGCCAGGAGAACGTGACAAGAATCACATTGGAATCGTTCTTCCCCCATGACATGAAACACATATGCATTTCAGCTTCTCATAACTGTCATAACTCTTGGAGATCAATTTCAGTTGAAAATAGTATGGTAGTCTTGGCAATTAACAAGTGCTGTACTAATTCCGTTTACTAAGAGCAGATATCAGCAACTAGGTATGTACAAAATCTCCCATGCTAGGAACAAAAGGTTTGCATTCCCCTATCAGCAACAGATACTACTTTGCTAAAGCATGATCTTGCATGATTTTTCATTCCCATTCTTGCACTGCTAAATAGTTTGTATCTTTTTCAATTCAGAATGATGTACTTGTTCATCTGGTTGAGGCATATATTAGCTGCTTTACAAGTAAAGAAAATGGTATTGGGGAAAATGTGGAAAAGTATTTAAATGGATGTTCAGTTTTAATCCTGGTACAGATGCTATGTGGGAGCAGAAGGTGTAAACTGTAACTTAGTTCTTCTAAATGATTCTGATATTTTCAATTAAAATAGCCTTTTTGTTCAAAAAACATAATTTCTGCACTAAATGGATTAATATTTATGGCTTAATACGTTTTGCAGGAATAACTATAAACACTTTCCCTGAGTCTCTCCCTATACTGTCCTTCAATCTAGAGATTGTTAAGGGGGTAAACAATTCCTTCTACCCCACTTAGCATTTGGATAATGTGTGGATTTGCCATCATGCTTAAACTAGTCTCTCTTAGCCTAAAATCAGAGGATCCTTTTTTCTTTTCCCAACTTCTTCATCTTCAAGGTACTTGACTTCTGACTCCCTTAAGATACACAAGACAGTTCACAGCAAGGAGTTTGGGGCTTTCTTTACAGTTTCAAATTTCACTTTCTGATCTTGGTTTCTCCTTTGACTTAAATCTAAAGGTTAAGAAAGTTTAGAGACTGCAACACTTTTTAAACTTTTGTACTGTGTATTCTTAGTAGCATGTTTTTATTTAAGCTAGAATCCAGTTTTGTGTGATATAATGAATTCTTTAGGATTTCCCTGAAGATTAGCAGAGTGATTCTTGAAACATGTTACTAAGGAAACTTGACAATAAAATTTTGTGGACTGAATCTATGATCTTGGGGCCATGACTTTGAAAGCATCTTGTGTAATGTTTGCCTTAACGTCCTTGACAGTTGCTGGAGAATTGTTCCACCTGTTTTCTGACTATAATTCCCACATTGCATATTGTCTGTGGAGAACACAAGCTCCTTGTTAAAAAAAAGTAATCTGTACTGTAACTCTCATACCCACTTGACATTACTGACAAATAAATGAAGAAATTATTGTAAAGAAGATTTAGGAATGAGCTTGAAATAAATAAGCAAGTGAATGGAGAGCTGTTCTTTATTGTTCCTAATGAAAAACATCTGATTTAAGTTAGCATCATGGTTTAAAACAAGTGAAAGGAAATATTTAAAAACTCTGTTACTGACTTTAATTTTCCTTTGTTCTACATTGGTCCTTTTAAAACCATAATTGGACATTTGTAGGACCATAGATTTACTGCTTCTGCTTATTAGATGGCTGGTAGACATGCACAACACATAAGCAAACTCACTGCCCATCCCCATGGAATGTTCTTGATGTTCAGTTGGTAGAAATGCTGATGGTGGAGATATGCGGAAAATGCCAGAAGAAATATAGTGATCTTATTAGATACTTATAAAACATTTTTGTTTGAAGCCTAGGAGTATTATTTAGTGAATATTAGACTTGCTCAGATGATATTTTCCATATTTTCCAGTCTGGGAACGATTGAGAATAAACCTGAATCTACTTGCCTAAGCTGCTTCTATTCACATCATTGTGGGGAGAAATGCAAGATTAAAAGCAAGATTTTTGTCCATCAGAAGCAACATAATTTGTGGAGAAAATTAGTGCATTCTTAGGCTTGTTTACTCAAAAGTAAGTCTCTGTTCACAGAGCTTATTAGGGTTACAACCTTAGTTAATCAGTACTTGAAGAAAGATCAAGTTTTTGGCTTAATGTGCTAATATTCAAACAGGTAGTAAGCAGCTGAGTACACAAAGTTGGTGGTTTTAATGACTTGATATACTCACCTCCCCAAGTTAGTGATGGAAAAGGGCAAAAAGAAAAAAAAAGGTCCAGAGAGGGCTAGGAAGAAGCATGTAATGAGTGAGGATGATGTGAATCTATTTGGAGAAACTTATCTTGCTTTTCAGATATAGTTAACTTTGAATATATCATGTTTTAATATCTGTGTGAAATTTTATTCGTCAGAGCTCTTATATCAGGTTAGTTTATTTGTATTGTTTCATTTGGTATTTCATGAAGAAATAGTTTTTTCTGATGTGTCTATTTACTGATTTTTTCATTCTATAGATGGATATCCTTTGATATGCTTTGAACTCTTGGGGAATAGTGGCATATAAATAAGTATGATAATCTTGTATTAAATTTTCAAAATGCGTTTCCTAATGTTAAGAGCATGTGGGCAGTAAAGGATGTTAGGTAGAAAATAGAGGAGGGTAGAAAAGTGTGTAGCGGTTGAACTTTATAAAGCGCTCAGGGCAGATGTATCTGGTAAGGCTAATGAAAGTTATGAAATCCACAACAATGCCAGTTGTTGAATTTTATTAGTGGACAAACTTTGTTTAGCTCTGGTGTTTCCATTGTCTATATGTTTCCCTCTTCTGCTTTATATACATGTTATGCAAAATGTGCTTTCGATCATGGGCTAAGCTCTCATTGTGCTAAACAGTGCTTTAGTGTGATATGTATTCTCAGCCATTGATGTTTCTCTGCCATTCTTCAGATATATTCCACTTACTAGGATGTGTAGAGGAATAGAAAACTGCAGAGTAGAATTCTGTTAAGAAAGTAGAAATCTTAATCCATATTCTGCCTAGTGATTTAGGTGGGTGACCATGCTTTTATAGGAAATAAATTGAAAGTTGATACACCAACACAAGAGGAGGGCTCGTAGTTTATTAATGCAAAACACAGGAGCTGCTGCAGAAAAGTTGCTGGAGGCTTAAGCCTTAAAAAGCTACTGTCCCTCACAATATTTATGGGTACCTCTTGAGTGACTGTTTTAGGAAGATTGGTCCAGAGCAGGGGTCGGGAACCTATGGCTCGCGAGCCAGATGTGGCTCTTTTGATGGCTGCATCTGGCTCGCAGACAAATCTTTAATTA
>JANHZU010004224.1:246348-258304 GCA_032468055.1 Acrochordus granulatus
TTCAAATGCACACTAAAATTGTTCTACTGTCCCCTCAGACCTACTCGCAATCACTTGTAATTGGAGAGCGCCGATTCTCTGCAGTTTTCTGCTATTACTAGAATGCTGGTGATAAGAAACAAAGCTGTTTGGAGTAATTGCTTGTCTAACACCATCCTGTGACTATAGTTGAGATCCAAGTTCCACAGCAGTGCTCTTCAGATGATAAACTAGCCCTTTTATTAATGGGAGAGCCAAGCACATACAACTTTCATTTCAACTGAAACAATTCTAAGGGTCGGGCACAAAAGACCAGATCCAGGAGGCAAGGTTCAAATTGACTGATTTATTGCTTCAGCCTCTTTACAAGGATCCACTCAACTCATGGTCCAGCACCTGTGGCTGTTAAAGTTCAACAGCAATCAGGGAGGTGGATGTTGTGCATTTGTGGTTATATAGAGTTTCCAGACTAATGCCTCACTTGACTCCTCCCCCTGGCTTTGCCATCTCTTCTCCTACAGTAAAAAAAAAGGTAAAGCTTTTCCTTGCCAGTCATGGCTGACTCCAGGGGGCGGTGCTCATCTCCATTTCATAGCTGAAGAGCTAGCGTTGTCTATAGGTGCTTCCATGGTCATGTGGCTGGCATGACATGCTGAGGTGCATGAAATGCTGTTACCTTCTCACTATACAGGCAGTACCTATTTATCTACTTGCATTTTGCATGCTTTCAAACTGCTAGGTTGGCAGGAGTCGGGGCAGATAATGGGAGCACACCCTGTTATGCGATGCCTGGATCTCAAACTCAGGCTGCCGACCTTCCAGCCGACAAGCTCAGGGTCTTAATCATTTGGCCACCGTGCGCCCTTCTGCAGTAAGCATCCTACAAAAAGGGATTCTATCACTGTATATGTATCTATGTGTGCATGTATGTGTGTGTGCACATGTTAATGTATCATAACTTAAGCTTCTTAGGAGCAGCTAAGATGCATCTGTTGGCTAACAATTCTCCTCAAAGGCAGAATTATGTCACAGGTGATAGAGTTAGTCAGTTTTCAAAGGTTATTTCATCAGGTAGAGCATTGCTTCTGTCCTGTTCTATGAAAATAGAATCTTAATGGTTTGCAGCATGGAAACAGCCTGTACAATGAGGATATGAAAAGAAGTTAAAAAAAATACTACTTTTATTACTTTCATTCCCAGATTTAGATTAAATTTCAGGCAGTGTGGCGGTATAGTAGTGAAATCCTTTCTGTATCTTGCCAGCAAAATAACTCATTATTACAAGGGGCCATACTTGTTCGAAGAACATGCTGGCTTTTTCAGGGCTGTTGAATCTTGGCCAGGCTGCAAAAGAAAAGCATGGGGCTACATCAAGAATGCTGGAAGAATAAACTAGGTTAACCATTTCCCAGTTTTTCCATGTTCCTCTAATATTGAAGAGGCCTGCTGCTTAGACTGAAACTTCTCCAAGTCATAAAAACAAGATTCTTGGCATGACAGAGTCAGAGTTAATTTTGTTCTTCTCTCTTATTATTTTTTGTCTCTTTTCCAGCTGTATGATACCCAATTAGTAACAGTGTGGAAAAGAGTTCAATTCTTGGTTTGTAATTGGAAGCAAGCAAAGTAATTGGCCATTTAATGGTTTGAAAGGAGAAGAGACAGGAAGAGATGCAGAAACAATTTTCCTCAATATTATGAAAGAGAATTACATGCATTTTGAAATGGACTTGAAAAGTTTCCAGTGGAATTTTTTTTTGTTCTTGTTTCTTTTCCCCATGTATCTGGAGTAAGCACCATTCAACTCAGTGACTATTTCTGCAGTTCTTTTCTCAAAATCACTAATGAGGCTGTTGATCCTAAGAATGCTACTTTGTCATATTAATAACTGCTGATGGTGTTGAGACATTCTGTGTTTGTCTTAATTCCCATGTGTTGCAATACCACAGCATAAACTCTGCCCCTTTTGTATACCACAAGCATCAGAAAATTGTAAACAAGGATGTAAGAGGGGGAACTGGCATTATGACATCATGTGGCATGTTTAGCATCCTGAAAAAATAATGGCTTGTTCTGACACTTCTATATCCATGTATCCTGATTTAACAATAACACAGACCATTCTCTCTCTCTCTCTGTGTGTGTGTGTGTGTAGGGATGGTAGATAGCTGTGCATCCATCAGAGCATTATTTAGAAATGTACTACTGGCCTGGGGGGGAAAAACAAATATTTTATAAGAATCTAGGTTATAAAAGTGGTAAGAAGCAACTTCACTAGATTAGCTGTCTGAAAAATGCCATATCTGCACCAGCCTTAACAACCATGGTATGAATAACTCTCCTTATAGCAACCATTTCTGAGAGCAACAAGCTGTCTGAAAAGTCAAAATGAGAAGCTTGGGGTATTGGTTGTCGCGGCAGTCCATAAACCTCAGGGTCAAATCCATAATGAGACAGATGAACTTGGAAGTACTGTTCAGAAGAAATACCAAGAATAAAGCCATGCTGTCTGGGACCAAATAAATAAAGAAAAGAAAACTCAGCCTTCCCAGGTGTATTTAGTTCCCATTGGGAAAGAAATCTTGGATTTGCTTACATTGAGATTTCAATGAAAATCTCATTATAGAGTGTTGCCACTGAGAAAATGTGAACTCTGTTTATATTCATTAAAGAAAAGGTCCAGAACAAAAGAGTTTCTTCACAGAGCAGATGGTTAGATGATGAAGAGTTCTGCTGACTGATAATATGTTTGTGTTCTCCTGATTTATACTGAAATGTACTTTTGTTTATAATTTAGCATTGTCTTCATCTGGATAAGGTTGATAGACAAAGCGATGGCTTCAAAACTTCAGTCTTTCACTGAAGGGTTCTGTTTGGGACCAAGATCTTTTTATAGTCCATCTCTCCAAAATGTCAGAGATCATCTAAGTGGGCATGTGTAATTTTAGGGCCATCAACCTGTCACTTGCAGTTTCTACCTACTGTCTGTAAACAAACAGTATGCCCTGCCTAATATATTTGCATTTCAGTGCAACTTTCCCAACATCTTTGTAATTAGTTGCTCATCCATTTTCTTCACTTCTGATTTGATCTCTGAGTGAGATGGTTAACATTCACCTTTCCACTGCATGTTGTGTGACTTAAGCTTTTCAGCATCCAGTCTCAGTGAATCACAAGAGAGTAAGATATTGTGGTTTTAAATTTGTTATGCAAATTGATGTGAGGATTCACTCTAGCAAAGACACAAAGAAATCACTGGTAAGAAAGTTAGTAGGATAAATTGGAGAGAGAACATGAAAGGAATATGCTGAAAGATGATACAGAGGAGATAAGTCCTTTATGCGTATGAAAGTGTGAAGTGCACAGCCTGTTGCAGTCTACAAGTAGGAACAGGGGTGTCCTCAGAATATAGTTTAAAAAAAAGTCAAGATGGCAGCTGCCATGGTGTGATTGTGCTCTACCTGGTTTATGTGCAAAGCACATTAATCCCTGGTGGAATTCAATCATACCATTACAGCCATCATCTTGACTTTTTTGATTATACCCTGTGGACAGTTCTGAGTAGGAGAATGAGATGCAAGAAGGCAACTTTGCTTCTACCAAAAATATGACTTGAGGTTTACTATTGGTTGTTGTTGAATTTCTTCTTTCGAAGCTGTCCCAATTCATGCAATAAGCTACTTACCAAAGAAATTAGTGCATGAATTACTTCTTGCAAAGTTTCTCATTCAGGTATTGGCCAGATGAGAGATATCATCAGAACAAAGAATCTTTTTATTGTAGCCATGTGGAGCTTGATTACACAGATTAAAAAAAACATGAAAAAGGGGTTTATACTAGAACTTTCCACCTGATGGTCAAAAACTTCCTTGCATAAAAACATTTTTATTAGAAGGTGGAATACAGTGAGAAAAGAAGTGAAATGGACATCTTAGTATGATCTTTGTCACAAAGGAAGTTCTTAAGGAAGTTCTTGCATGTTGTTGCTATGCTTTGGACATATAGGGATCTTTGCCAAGGGATGCTAAGGAATAAGTAAACTTCTCTTGGGGAGACAAGATATTGTACAACTGAGATGAAAAGAAAAACTTATTTAGCAATGAAGAAGAATGATACTGGATGAATCTAAGTTTCTAAGGATTTTCAGGTTTCCCAAAGTATGATTTCTTAACGCAAATGATTGTTGAAAGTAATTAAGCCCCCTCCCAAGGAAATTTCAGTTCTAAAATAAAATACCTCTATAGTAGCATTGGTGATGAGGATTTCCAGATCTGAATTGCAAAGCTCCAGATAATCCCTAAAAGGCAGCAAGGAGATTCAGTGGTTGGAGTTTTATAGCCCAAATTTTCAAGATAGATAAATATCCATGTTGTTTACACTCATATTTTATTTGGTAGTTTTCTCTAAAAAATGCAACAAACCAGGATCACAAATTGCTTCCTCATACTGATCATGAAAATAATTAGAAGTCGGATCGCTTCTAAAAAGCAGGACTTGCATTATTTTGTTTTGGAGCCTTTTAAACCCTGCTGGAAAGAAAACATAAAAAGCATTATCCTTTTTAGACTAATGGAACTTTTCTTCTGGGTTCTCTATAAATATCATCTTATTAAAAACCAAATGCACGAAGGCACCAAATTAATTAGCACTCTGCAGGTACTTTAGCCTTCTCTAATGAACGGGCTACATTTTTAAAAAGGAGCTCTGAAGAAGTGGAGGTTTCCTCTCCCTATTTTCTAAACCCCTCCAAAGACCTCTTGATACCGCAGTAAGATTCTAATTATTTTATCTAGCATTTTCCATCCCAGATGGTGCTGCAAATTTAACAGCTACTTCAAGTTGGTGAGACCTGGTTCCTAGAAGGATGCTATTGCCCAGAAGGGAGAGCTGTGAAAGATTAAAGTTAAGGAGGGTTCTTTACAAGCTGATTGGCTTGAAAAGCTGTCTGGATTTTAAACCTTTAATCAGTGTATTGCCCAATTAAAGAATTATATGTCTTGAAGAAGTCTAGATTAGTTTGGATAAAGAATAATATCCCATTTTTATTTTGAGAGGGAGAGAGCATTAGATGCAGTCCAGTTTTTTTTAAATGTTCTTCTTTCTAATTGACTGAATCCATGAACTTTTCTGGGCAATATTATTAGGGCTACCACATTGTAGATGCAAAATTCTTGAAGGCCAGTAGATGGCAACAAAGCAATGCACAATCTCATGCTCTTTACTGCCATCTAGTTTGTATCTCAATGTTGCAGCTCTTATCTAATAATCTCTTTCACTAGTAGGGGAATCTTCTGATCTTAACCAATTAAGCATAGCCAGAATCAGTGAGAGTGTATACCTTTTCTGCAAAAAATGCACATATGTGTGAGGATCAACTTCATGTGGAAAGCCAGTTGGTTTTGGAAGAAATTGAGCAATGGGATTAGATGAGAGAGGCCAAGTATACATAAAGCTATGAGATTGTCTTCTGTGGGTGACTGAGTAAGAAAGGGGAGAGAAGACATGTGTCAACCATATATGCAGGCTGATTTAAAAAAAATCAAGATGGCAGCTCCAGTTGGATGTTTTTGTGGGCATTGCTCCGATAGATTTATCTAGATTTTTCGAATGCAGCCTGTGGCACACATAGAGAAAGGCTAGTGGATAAAAGATATGGGAAGCATGGTGATACTGAATAGGAGTGGGATAAGGTGGTCCTCAACTCATGATCACAATTGTGGCCAGAATTTCCATTCCTAAGCAAGTGAGTTGTGGTCAATTGTACAGCCTTTTCTGCCATGGTTTTTGAGCAAATCAGTTCAGTTGTTTGTTAAGAGAATCATGAAGCCATTAAGTGAATCCAGCTTCCCCCATTGACTCTGCATGTCAGAAGTTGGCTGGGAAGGTTGCAAACAGTGGTCACATGACCCTAGGATGCTGCAACAATTGAATATACATACCAGTTGCCAAGTGCCAAATTTTGATCATGTGACTATGAGACTGTGCAGTGATTACAAGTATGAGGACTGGTCATAAGTAACCTTTTTCAGTGCCGTTGTAACTTCACACAGTTGCTAAATGAATAGTGGTCAATTGAGGACTACCTATATTGTGGGAAAATCATAGCACCCATTGAATGAGTCTGAACTTGCACTGATGCATCTGGGACCAAAGATGGGCATAGGGATCACAACAAAAGTGAGCAGAAATGGGATAAAATGAGGTTGAGGCTGAACTCACCTATTTCTTCTCCATTTCTGGAAATACAGTATCTCCATTTCATTGGACAATAGAATCCAACACAAATCCAAAAATGGGCCACTGAGCTCAGCTTGACTTCCCCTTGAGGTGGAAAAAAATGAAGTCATCATGGCAATGCCACCGAAAGGCTCTTTGGGGACTCACCTTTTTCAGATAGAAATTAAGATGAATTCTCCATGATTTAACACATCTAATGAAGTCGATGTAAAGTAAACCATAAGGTCTGTGCAGCTCATCAAAAATTCTGCCCTCTCAGTGCTTTGCAAGGAAATGCTATCCTAGGAGGGAGTGTTTGCACTGCATCTCCTTATTAGTATAAATTAGAAGATCACGCTCAGTTCCTAATGTGCTGCTTTGCAGATTAATTCATACATATATTCATATATAACATAATAAATATTTGAATATATGTAAATGAGCTTATGGAACCAGATGATCCTGGATGTAGATGTGAGATCCAGCGTAGTGCCACTAACAACTAAAATAATACTAATAATATTAATTTATAACTTAATTAAATTATTAATTCCATTAATAGGATAAGTCCTTTGTTTCCAGTATGACTTGGAAAATATCATATTTCTGTTTTGTGTGCATGAGAGAGAAATTATTTCCTGGCTAAAATATTTCCTGTTGAATGGAACTGTTTAAAACAAACTTTTCCATTGCCCATTGTGGCTACTTTTCCCAATTTTATTTCTTGTTAATCCATGCTATAGTTAACAGTTCTACTTTAATAAAGAGACAAATGAGCTCTCCATAACTCAAATAGAAAGCAACAATGAAAACCACATTAACAGTCAATTGAAGGCGGCCATCAACTCAAAGCAGGGGAAATAAAACTCACTTGAGTGAAAAGAGCTACAATGTATCAGAGGTCTAAATAAATTCTAATTTTCAGCACCTCAGGGAAGATTCTGATTCTTTGATTTCTGCTAACTGGCATCTATAGAATAGAATAATAACTGCCAACAATAATAAATATTTTCAATATGCTGATGGTAATGGTGCTAATTAGGTATGACTCCCTTCCTCCCTCCCTCCCTCCATTTTTCCATTTATTTCCTTCCTTCCTATATATCCACCATCTCACAAACTTTTGTGATATAAGAAACAAGGAGATTCTTCTTAGAAAGCTATAGGATTGTTTATGGTTGAAAATAACACTTTATCTTGATAGTTAAATTTCTTTTTTGCTTTGTTTTCTTTGTCCTCAGCTTCATACTTTCTTCTCCTAAGTTAAACGAGAAGTATTTAGCAAGCCGTATAAATCAAGCTAGTAAGCTAAGATGAAGCTTTTAAGTTGGTAGCACCCTAATCTGTGGTTTGTGATGCACAAAAAGCAAAGTGTTTCATCCCAGACCCTGAACTGTGACTGTGTCACCATGAATTCAGAGGAGCCTTTCTGCTTAAAAACACATGATAAAACAACCTTGAAATGGTCTTTGCTTTGGTGGCTGTTTTCTTTCCATCTCATTCTACTATTATTTTCCAGAAAGTAGGAACTTTCAGGAATCTTGCTAGAAAAGGCTGCAGAAGGAAGAGTTTTTCCATGAGCTTGTTCCTTTCTTTTTTCTGGCAAATTTCCCTTTTTATCACCCCAGGCAAGAAAGCGCCTATTCCCAAACTCAAAATATTCCTTCTACATATTTGGGGTAGTTTCTACTCAAACATTACTTTTGAACAAAAATATGTTAATGCTTTGTTTGATGCCAGCATGATTCTGATGAAACACATTAATTGATATTCCATTTTAATAAATATAGGCATATATGAATATGATACTTGGGATGGATATTTTTGCATATTGCACCACAGAGGAAAGAGTTGGCCTTAAAGGACATTACATCCAACTCCTTGTACATTGCTGGATTCATCACACCATCCCCAGTAGATGACTATCCAGATTCTGTTGGAAATCTTCTAGTGAAGGGGAGGAAATTATTTCTTGTGATAACTTAGACCAATGATTGACAGCTCTTAATGTGAGAAATTCTTCTTAATGTCTAGTCTGTAGCTACCTCCTTGAAATTTCATCTCATTATTGAGATAAATAAAGATGATGGACCAGCATAAAGAATTCGGAATTCTTCAATTAGATTCAATTCTTCACATGATTATGAAGCTCACTAGGTGATTTTGGATTGGTCACTATATCTGAGCCTATTTCATAATCCATTGTTAAGGATAAAATGAGGGGAGACTCTTCTAGTATGTCTCCACCAGTTACCAGAGAAAAGAATATAATGAAGTAGTAGTCGTAACTTCATGCTTGCTTTGTCAAAAACTCTTTGTCAAATGATCTGATTTTCTTGGAAAGTACAAATGTATTTGTACAATTCTTCCTGGAATGGAAATAGTTGATTTGTGGATTCTGTCAAACCAATTCAACAGTGGTCATGGTAATTAAAGTTGAAGGGAATTGTAGTTTAATTTTAGTTTAAAAGTTCTAGATGTAGACAAACTAATTAAGGATAATTTAAAAATGATCTTTCAAAAGGCTCATTGGAAAAGACTGTGATGCTGGGAAAAATTGAAGGCGAAAGGAGAAGGAGACAGCAGAGGATGAAATTGTTAGATAGCATCATCAACATGATGGGCATGGGTTTAAGCAGACTCCAGGAGACAGTGGAGGACAGAGAGGCCTGGAGTGCTGCAGTCCATTGGGTCACAAGAGTCAAACGTCATCTAGCAACTGAGCAACAGTAAAATAAATATCATTCAGGCTAATTCCAAGATGGAATTTGTGGCTCAAAATATTTTGTATAATTCCAGACATTGCAAAGAATACTAGTCATTTTCAAATTTGAAATGATAAGTCTTAACAACACAATAACAAATACATATACACTCAGTTGAGTAGATTATGGTTAATTTAGTTTCCTTTTTATAATAATACGAAGAAGACTGAAATTGTAGTAATGGAGTTCTGTTTGGAGCTATTGCAAGAACTTCATGTTGCTTTAAATAAGGCCAGTAGAGGATTTTCTTACATACATCAATTTCATACCTAGAGTTCTGCTCCAGATTAATATTTTATAAATATGACTGCATACAAACATATCAGTCTGTAGGTGATTGTTTAATCTTTGCAATGTTGGGGAGGTTTATACATTGTTTTATTTCCAGTCTCTCAGGTTTGTAGAGGAATCATGGAGCCAATATTTCCTTGTCTATATAAACAATATTTCCTAAATTGCATTTTAATCCACCTTTTCAAAATAATGCCCATAAGCATTGGATCCACAATTTCCGTTTGAAAGTAGTCAGTCCATATACTGACTTTTAATATTTCTGCTCCATTATCAAGACCAGATTTCCTACAGACAATGTTAAACAGTTTAGACAGAGCAAGTGTTCCTAAATATTAAGAATACAGCCAAAGTATAAAGTGTTATAATCCTAGTGAAATAATTTTGTAACATTTGGAAGTAAGTTTTTTTAAATTTTTGTTTTAACTGTGTTCAAATGAACAGTTTAATTCATCTTCGAATGCTAGGTTTTGGCAGCTGTTCTACCAGTTTATCTCTTTCTCCTTTCTTTATCCATGGAAATTATTTTTCAGAGCATTCTAGAGCTCAAGTTTATGTGCTGCTTTACACAACTTTTTACTAGAGCTAGCTAATGTCATGGCATGTAACAACAACATGTCTTTTCTTACCTGCAAGCATCAAGAAGTTTTTTAACATTATTATTAAGGCTCTGAACTTTTGATTGCTTCACTGTACTGCACAATGGATTCTCTGTCAATATGCCAGCTAATTAATTTAACTTTTAATGTTGCTTCATCTGTGCAGATAATTTTTAGTATTTGTGTGTTTCTTAGCTTACATTCTCACTAAAGTAATGGATTCTGTGTTTCCCCTTTTCAGATCTCCTCCCTTTTCTTTTGGCAAATCAGCCCCCTGCTTATTCTTGAAAGCCTTTTGGACCTAAAGGGGGATTGGTTAGCAGTAAGGGGCACTTAAAAAAAAGTTAGAAGTCTTTTAGGAAGATAGTATTTTGGCTGCAGTGTAGAAAAGGGTCAAGGTAAAGCAGGCACTTAGCATCGTCTGATGAAAATAACAAGCTATTGCTCCTCAATTTGCTGATTTTTATTGTGCGTGCCTTCCAGAAAATGATCAGGGAGGTGAAAACCATATTGCTTGGTTCTTCAGTACAAAAGTGCTCATTCATCATTCTTGCGAAGAATACACATTATGATGTAAACACAGTTTTGTGCTCCTTTTTTTGGTGGAAGAGCATGGTGCTCTCATTAACTGTCTAGGAGACAGAAATATGTTATCTTTCCTTCTGCTGTGTGAATGTGTTTGGGAAACAAAATATTTTTTAATTAAACTTGGTTGATACAGTTTAAAAAATGCTGCTTTGATTTTACCATAAAGAAATATGATGATTTCCAGGATTTGATAATGTTACAAAGCTTTCTTCTGTTTTACAGATTGTCTGTGTTATTTGGCATCAAGATTTGAGTTTGTAGAGCTGTCAATTTTTACTATTACCTCACACTTAATAAATAAGCAAGAGCCAGTTTCAGATTCTTTATTGGCCAAGCATGGTTAGACATGCAAGGAATTTGACTCCGGTACAGCAGCTCTCAGTGTAATTGCAAGACAGCAGTCCATAAAATAATAGTATAAATAATAAATGAAAATGTATTCAACAGTAAAATGTGCATCCAAAGTATGCAACCAGTAGAAAAAGAATATAATATAAGTATAGAATTAGAACCACAATCAATTGATAAGTATGTATACCTCTTAAGCAGTACTTCTGGGTTAATTTACAATTCTTTGCACTTTTTGTCTTGTCGTATAGTATGAGTCAAGTATTCAGCTAAATATGCCATGCGGGGGGAAACTGTTCCTGTGTCCTGGTTGTTTTGGTATGCAATACCCTATCGGACCATCCAGAGGGAAAAAGTTCAAACAAATTATGTCCAGAGTGAACGGGGTCTACAGATATCTTTTTCGCCTTTCTCTTGACCCTCTCAGTATCAGATCCTCCATGGAGGGCATGCTATTTGCACTTATTCTTTCTGTAGTCCTGACTGTTTGTTGGAGTCTGTATCTGTCCTGCATAGTTGCTGCATCGAACCAGATAGTTACAGATGTACAAAGGACAGACGCAGTGATTTTTCTGTAGAACTGTATTGGCAGCTCTTGAGGCAAGTTGAACTTCTTGAGCTGGTGCAAGAAGTACCTCCTCTGATATGCTTTCTTAATAATGGTGCTAGTCTTAGCCATCCATTCAAGTCTTGGGAGATTATAGAACCTAGAAACTTGGAAGACTGTTCTGTTGGTACTGTGTTGCTGAATATGGTAAGAGGGGGTGAAATAGGAAGGCTCTTCCTAAAATCCACTGTTGTCACCACAGTTTTGAGCATCTTCAGCTCTAAGTTGTTTTGACTGCACCACAAGGCTAATTGTTCGACCTCCCATCTGTACACAGACAGATCACCATCTTTAATGAGTGCAATGACTGTTGTGTCATCCGCAAACTTCAGAATTTTGTCAGAGGGGTCCCCAGAGATGCAGTTGTTGGTGTAGAGAGAAAAGAGTAGTGGAGAGAGCACACAGCCCTGAGGAGCGCCAGTGCTGATGGTCTGAGTATTGGTTGTAATTTTCCCTAGATTCACCTGTTGCTTCCTGTCCACCAGGAAGCTGATTCTCCATTTACAGGTATGGGCGGCACAGTGAGTTGGATCAGTTTGTAGTGAAGAATGGCTGAGATGATGGTG